>PISW01009027.1:0-29348 GCA_004023785.1 Mungos mungo
GGACCCCATCTTTCCCTTCCTCTGCCCCTCCCCACGCGAGTTCTCCTCCTCTCTCTCAAAATAAATAAATAAAGATTAAAAATTAAAAAACAGGGGCACCTGTGTTGCTCAGTCACTTGGGCATCCAGCTCTGACTCAGGTCACGATCTCACGGCTTGTGAGTTTGAGCCCCGCGTCGGGCTCTGTGCTGACCGCTCAGGGCCTGGAGCTGCTTCAGATTCTGTGTCTCCCGCTCTCTCTCTGCCCCTCCCCCGCTCATGCTCTGTCTCTTTTTCTCTCAAGAATAAATAAAACATTTTTAAAAATTTTAATTAAAAAAAAAAAGCAAATGGACTAAGAGGCAAACTGAGAAACGGACTCTTAATCATAGAGAACTCACGGTCATCGGAGGGGAGGCAGGTGAGGGGGGGGGATGAAGCGTTAAACCAGGATCTCACACACCCGAAACGAGCATCACACTCCATACTCACTGGAACTTAAGTACATGTATGTACGGATTCAACGTGTACAAATGACCGCGTGCATACTGCTCACACACACTCACACGCGTCCAGTTTAATTAAAGTGAGTGTCCTCGGTGTGTAGAACGAGGCATTTCTCCAGATCCCCCGAGAGCCTCCTGCAAACACACCTGGGAACTGCCGTCTACATAACATGGCATCCTGCACACGGGAAATCTCAGAACCACATTTGCAACATTAAATCATGAACGGAAAGTTCCCCCATGGCTGTGGCCTGTGCCAGCACAGCCATCTAGCCGGACTCGGGCGGGGAAGCCCACGTAAGCCACGGCGTCTGTGCCTCTCCTGGCGCAGGCTCGGAGCCGGTCGCCCCGCTTCCCTGGGCTTGTGTGAAGCAGGCTCTGGAACATTCTAGATAGCACGCCTCCACTCCGAGGGGGGTGAGGAGGGTCCCCCGGCGCGCTCTCTGGGGCGCTTCCTTGGCTTCCCGAAGCCTCCGAGGCCCCCAGACCGCCACACGCAGGTGCCGTCTGATACCCGGCCGCCTGCAGGGCCCGCAAGCAGCTGAACTGAAAACCCAGAGTCTGCTTCCAGCCCCACCCCTGCTGCCACTCACTGTCACAGGCTTCTGTCTCCCACTCTGTCGGCGGCTCCGCGCCGCCTCTCTAGGCTTCCAGCAGATTCCATGCTCCTAAAGACACGGGCGTTCAGAGACGTTCTGACCCTGGCGTGGAGGGCGGAAGCCCCCGGGTGTGGCAGGAAGGTGCCTCCGACGTAGAGGCCTTCGTGCCAGCCTCTGAGCCCCTGCTGCCTCCGTCCTGGGAGGCCCCCCAAGCCCCAGCCCTCGACGGAGGAAGGCGGGCGAGGCACATGCCTGAGCTCCTGAGGTTTCCGCCCACACAAGGCGCCCGCTGGGCCCCGAAAGCCCACGGAACGCTGGGGCTTGTGCGCAGGCCGTCTGGGAAATCCCCCACCTCTGCCCGACGTCAGGGTCTGTTCCCTCAACATCCTGCCCTCAGGCACGTGGCCCCGAGGGCATGAGACCCAGGCTCACCCCTAGATCCTGGGCGCCCACCCCTCCTGGAGACCTTCCAGGCCCCGAGGGGATGACGAACCCTGAGCCCTTACCCAGTATCCGGTCGGCACGAAACAGAGCTGAAACCCTACATCGAGAGGATCTCCATGTAGAAAAAACAAAAACAAAAACCAAACAAACAAAAACAACAAGAAAACCATCAAAACCCCCAAATCTCTATAGAAAAGTGCTAGCTATCCAGGGAGACTACGTTTTCTCCATGTAGAAAAAGTCCCTACGTCCAGTCGGCACAGCTGCTGAGAGGGGGGCGCGGGGAGGTAAGAAGCCCCACCGGGGGCCCCTGGCAACTTGGGGGGGATTTAAACCCAGGCCTCTCTCTCTAGGGCCAGAGAGACCCTGTTAGCTTTGCTGTGCAGCACAGCTTCCGTCCATCACCAAGAGGCTCCGGCAAGCCGTGCTGACCCGAGGGTCACGGGCGGGGGAGGGCTCGACCAGCGGCCCCAGAGCCTCCCCCTTCCCTTCATTTTAATTCATGCCATTCACAGCCCAGTCCAGAGATCAGGCACCCCCACCCCGCCGCCTCCCTTGTAGGCACTCAGCAAACCTCATCTGAGCACCGACTCTGTGCCGGAGCGCGGAGAGGCCTGTGGCATCACGGATGCGGACCCTCGTCCCTCAGCCACCCAGCACCGGGCCTCCGCCCGGAACCGCATCCCGCCCCCGCGGCTCCCGCTCGGCGGCCAGGTCTCACTGACACGCGACAGAGTTCAAAATCACAGGCCCGGCAGGACGTGCCGTCTATACGTAGCTCCGCCACTCCGCAAGCACCGGCGGCTTCTCCGGAATAAACACGACCCTCCATTAAACGCCAGAATTCGGCGAGCCGTCCTGCACGTTTGCAGTGAGACTGAGAACTAAAAGCAAGATTGATGCGGATGTGAACACCGGCAAGGCAAATGGGTTTTTGAAAACCCTATAATTTCCCTGCAACCCTTGACTTCACTAAACACACACTTTCAGACCACAGCACAGTTAGGTAGGCATTAAACAAGAATGAGGCGGTCCAATGATGATTTATGTGTAGGATAACCTTCCATAAAGGACCCCGCTCTGATTTCAGGGTAACTTACAGAGGTGCCAACTTAACCAAACAACGGCACTTGCTCCGCGGCCACTGCCAGGCGGCACCACGGGGCAGAGCGTCTGCCGGCAACTGTCTTAAAGCTGCTGAAATTCGCCCAGTGGGTGCTCTGGAAAGCAGCGCCTGCCATGAACTAAATGGAAAAGCAAAACAGGACACATGCATTCACCACCAGAGGCACCTGTGAACACAGACGATTTTGCTCGACTGTGGAGCCGCGGCTGACGGTTCTGGAACCAACCGCCTGGCAGGGAAGTGCGGAGCAGCCCGCCCGCCGGAGCCCGGGCGTGCGTCCAGCGGGGGCCGCGGGGGCTCCCGGGGTACAGGCCCCACCCCGGAGCTCCTGGCCCCCCTTCCTGGCTGGGGGGACCCGGGCGGGCCTCCAGCCCCCCAGTCTGTCAGGTGAGGCTAAGCACATGCCCCCCTCCGACGGGAGGGAAAGACTCAGGGAGACGCTGCCCGTGCACAGCCCTCATAAACCAGAGCGCTCCACAGAGGAAGCGGGACACGGCACGGGTTGAGAGGTGGCCGAGTCCCGCTAAGAGCTGAAATCACAGTGCCCTGGGCCCAGCTCCTCACTCCGCGGCCTTGAGCAGGTGACTGACCTCCCTGTGCCTCAGGTGTCTCATCTGCAAAATGGAGCTGACCATGCGACCCTGGGGGGGGGGGGGGATGAGACAGAAGGGCCCGGAAAGCACTCCCACGTATGAGCTCAGTAACTGGTCACTTCTTCTCTTTCTAAGCATCATCAGCCCGCGACCCCGCGACCATCAAGTCAGCCCGGCCGGGAGAGACGTCCTGGGCTGCCTCTGACGCTGCCTCCTCTCTCACCTGCGGAACGTGGCTTCCAGAGGCAGGATTTTCTCTCTGGCCCCCAGGGAGTGACTTAAGGCCTCTGAATCGGATGCCCCTCCCCCCATGAAAGCAAACACAACAAGCAACGGTCACATAATTCCGGGTCTCCTCTCTGTCACTGCCCGGCTGAGGGCACAGTCACTGCCGGGAGGCCCAGACAGACCTCAGGCCAGAGTGACAGACGTGCATTACAGGGAACGAGGGCGGACGCTGGGTCCAAGCGACAAAAGTGCTTCCACAGAGAAGCAAACTGCCCGGCCTCTCTGAATCTCGTTTTCTGCGCGCCTAAGACCGGGGGGAGCAGGCCCGCCTCACAGGGCTGAAAGGAGGAACCAGTGAGAGGCCCTGACCCCGCTGCACCGGCTTCCTCGGCGGGGAAGGCACCGGGGGTGACTGTGGAGAGCAAACAAGGTCATGTGACAGCCTGTTCTGCGCTGGGCGGGGCCCTGGAGATGTTAGTTATCAGCGAACCGGGCTCTGAGCCCTGGAGGTGAGCCCAGGTGGGTGGGAGGGATCTTTGCCGGGTTGTCCCCAACCACAGGCCATCGTCCCTCCCCTTGATGTCATTTGCATCAGGCTCCGGGCAAGGCACAGGTGGCTGCAGAGACTAATTCCACAGCGTCCTGCCGTCTGCCTCCCTCCTCCTGCCCCGTGGCCGTGGACCCCGCCTTCTCGGGCTGCCGTGTTCCGCCACAGCCCAAGGCTGGACGGCCCCGAAGCGGGGGCGGGCTTAGCCCAGGCCTTCTCCCCCTGCGGCCTCGGGCCTCTCCCTGCACAGGGGCCCTTCTCCCCGTTTCACAGACGCACGAAAGAGGCTCTGGAAAGAACTTGTCAAGAGCACGGATCAGGCCCAGCAGGCCACAGCCAGCCTTCTCCCCGCCGCCTCCCGCCGCCTCTTCCCTAAGCTGTCGGCGCCCATCTGCTCCCCAGTTTTCTGCCGGCCTGGCCTGTCCCCTACATGTCGCGTGTCAAGTTTCTCCAGGCAGTGGAGCGGAGGGCTCGGGAGCGCACAGGGTGGCATCTAAGTGCACACGCGGTGGGTCTACCACCTCCTCACTTGGGGCAGTTCACGCAGCTTCACTGTGCCTGGGTTTGCTCATCTGTAAAATGGGGGCGTACAGCCCCTTCCTCAGATTGCTCTGAAGACTAAATGAGCCAACCCAGAGCCTGGCAACCTGGGAAGAGGTTCGTAAGAATTGGTCACTACCACCATGTTGCCCCTCCATGCACACGGGTTTTGTGTTTCTGTTTTTCCCCAGAACCGGCAGGAATTTCCTGTCCTTTCATCCTTGTCAGACTGCTCTCATGGCCTAATTCACCCTCCGGGTTATCCCCACCCTCTCCTGCCGTCCTGCCTGTGCCCCTTCTGCCCCCGCGGCCCCGGGAATCTATCCCCAAACTCAGTGACAGGCGTCCCTCCCTTCCGCGATGGCTCCCTGGGCCCCGGTCAGAACCTCAGCTCTGCTGTGTCGTGCTCTTCCTGGGAAGACACGGCGACCCCACTCTGGAGCTGCCAAAGGGAGGAGGCAGGTCAAGGGCAAGTTCGGCTCCTCTTCAAGGGCGGACCCCGTGCCCCTCGCGCCCAGCGGGGGCCCAAAGCCCTTTGTCGAGCTGCCTTGCGCACACCATCTACTTCCCTCAGTCCAGGCGGACCGCCCCACCCCTGCGCTCGGTGGCCCTGGAGTCCAGAGCCGAGACCCTCAGCGTTGCGTCTAAACAGCAGAGCATCCTAGGGGGGTCCACGGAGGCCTTCCGTCTACGGGCAGCTCCGGGGCAGCCCGGGGACACAAAGACCGGGGACCACCGGACTTAAACCCTGTAAGGCCACCGGGTTTGCGTGTGACCTTTCCTAGGCCTCCCTCCTTCCTCCCGGCCACGCGACAGTTCGGGGGGAGGGACCGGCATTTGGTCATCTTCATTCGACATCTATGAGGAAAGAGGGGCCTGAATAAAAGAAGGAGCCTGCCCTGGCCGGTTGTCCATTCTCGCGGTGGGCAGAACACAGATGGCAAACACACAGGACAAAACACGATGAGTGCCTTGAGCAAGGAACCGACAACGTCCGGAGGGAGTGACAAAACGGTCCCTCAAAGAAGGTTAACCGGGGTGGGGTTTCTCCGCAGAAATCGGGAAAGACGTCGTGGGAAAGGTGGTATTTGAACCAGACTTTGAAAGATGGGCAGGTTTTAGACACACAAAGAGGAAGGGGTGTCTGATAGTAAACACAAAACCCCTCGTGGGCCCCGGGAATGTCAGGGGGGAAGGGGTGCAGGGGCCGAGAGCTCATCGGGGAGCGGGGAGCAGGGGCTGCGGGACCCCATCCATTCGTGGTGCACAGGCTTCCAGACCAGTTTCCAGGCACAGCCCAGCTCTCTCTCGCCCGCTCCGCCCCCATCCAAGTCGGTGTAGACATATGGGGTCCGAGGTAGTCTTGGGATCAGCCCGAGCAAAAGGCAATTAATAAGTCGAATCTGTATTCCAAAGCGAACCCAGATCGTGTGTGACTGCTGTGCGGAGATGACCCACCCCCGTCCATCAGAGCTGACCGCATGGACTGAACCCCAAACCCCTAGATCAGGACGGTCCTTGCCAGGACAGGAGCAGAGCCCGTGCCCAAAAAGGCCTTCCTGTTAGAAGGACCGTTTTGTTCACCCATCCTTCAGCTGGAGATCTGCTGCCCTTCAGAAAGGCCAGAGCCTCTGGTCACTGAGCACACAGCCAGAGGTCGGTAGAAAGGCTGGTGACACATTTCTGTCCCTAGGCAAGGGCAGGAGACAGGGACAGGCCCTCCTCCCGTGAGAAAACCTGAGGACGGTCCATTTTTTTAAAAAGCTTATTTACTTAGAGAGTGAGCAAGTGAGCAGGGGAGGGGCAAAGAGAAGGGGAGGGAGAGAGTCCCAAGCAGGCTCCACACTGTCCGCGCGGAGCCTGACGCGGGGCTCAAACTCACGAACCGTGAGATCATGACCTGAGCTAAATCCAGAATCAGACGCTGAACCGACTGAGCCCCCCGGTGCCCCAAGGACAGTCCATGCTTAGTGAGAAGCCGGCCCTGGAGAGGCCGCAGGAGGCAGAGGGCCCAGGAGGACCCCAGTTCAAACCCAGGTCACAGCCTTCATTAGCTGGGTGGCCTTGGGTGAATCGCTCCCTTTCCCTGGGCTTCGATGTCCTCGTTTATAAAATTAGAAGAAAAACAAAACAAAACAAAAACGTTATCTCTTGAAGGGTTATGGCGAGGATTAGAGATAATCTAGGTCTCAATACACGATAAATATCATCATTAATCCCATTACTATTATGCTGTGACAGGCGCGGGGGCCCTGAGGATAGAGCCGGAGAAGGTGCGCAGCCGCCCTCCCGCCGCAGGGAGAGAGAACCACCGTCCATGCCCCCCCCCCCACCAACACGCCAGGCTCCCCGCCCACCCGGGGCCTGGCGACAACCCAGCGTCCCGCAGCCCCGTCCCCATCGACCAGGGAGCTGATCCAGGCTGGTCTTCCGAGGCACCGGCGGACGCATCTGGCCCGCATCTGAGTGGTGTCCAAAACCCCCCTCTGGGGCCAAGACAGCCAGTCGGCGTGCTGGTGAAGAGCATGCTGGGAAACTCCCACAAGGAGCCCGCGTCGATATAATCAGGTCTGGTGGAAATTAAAAGCTATTAGGAACAGGGCCGGATTTATCTTTATATCCAATAACATGCATTGTGATGGTGATCATGCAGATGGGAAATTAAACCACATCTCAGCTCCACTGGAGGCCTTAATTTTTATTTATGTTTGTGCATAGCGCTTTGCCCCCTTACCCCCCACCCCTCTCACTCTGGAGAGTCAGTTCTGCTCAAGACCAAGGCCCCCAGGAGAGGAGTAAAGGGTAGGAGTCCCACATCACAGGCGCGAGGCTCTGTCCTTACGTCTTCAAATACCCCAGGGGAAGGGAGATGACCAGCTTGGAGGAGGGAGAGGGCAGGGCTGTCGTGGGTAGTTCCAGGGGAAGCAGCGTCTGGGGGGAGAGGGAGAAGGGGCAGGTGCAGTGGGTAGTTCCGGGGGAAGCAGCATTTTGCAGAAAGCTTGCATCTTGGTCTCTCCAGCCTCTACCTGGGAAAACTACAGGCAAAGCTACTCGCTGCTGAGATTTTGGCTCCCGGAGACTCACCTGCCTCCCCTCCCGACCCTGGACAGCGGGGGAGGCTGACCTGTGAGCGAACACCCGATCCCGGAGCCTGTTCAGCCACCAAGCCCTGAATTCCTCCCAAACGGCCTCAGAGAGAGGGGCTGAGGGCAAACGCTTCATGAGCAGGGCCCGCGCCCCCTCCTCGCAGGGCCGCTGGTCTCCTAAGGAGAGGTCCCCCGGGGCCCTGAGTGACCCACGTCGGCTTCCCGTCCCTCCTGCTGCTCTCAGCACCTGCTTCTGTTGGGCCTGTGGTCTGCGGAGGGTCCGGATCAAAGTCAACCCGGTTCTCTCTGTTCCAGAAGCGTACTCTACAGTATGGGGGAGGGGGGGAGAGGGGCTCCTGGGTCCTCCCCTAACCTCACGGTGACCTGATCCTTAAATCTTCTCCCACCATGAGAGGCTGATATCCGACCTCCCAGACACACACACACACACACACACACACACACACACACACACACACACACACACTGGGTATAGAGTGTGGATGGCGGATAATCCTGTTTTTATGGAAAAGAAAAACAATGAACAATTTGCATTTTCCAAAACTAAAGCGCGTAGCCTGTCGGCCCAGGTTCTGGCCTCTCGTCTAAGAGGCAGCAAACTCCAGTCTCGGGTTCTTGGGGATTCTGGGAGCGTGTTAGCTGGATTTGTGTGCTTTGGAAAGTCTGTCCCTGGATCTAACACATAGCTGTAGAAGGATCTAGAATGATTATGGATGGTGCCCGAGGGCTGGGCAGGGGAGGACAATTCCCCAAGGCTAAGGGACGGAAAGAGGCGCTCCAGACCCGAAGGTAACAGAGCCCCGCAGATTAGGACCCAGCCCCTTCCCCGGTAATTATGCCCTTTGGGGCCCCCAGCTCTGCCTTGACATCAAAGATGGCCCCGGAGCCCCGACTACAAGGGCTCACTGCCCCCCGCTCCTGGGAGGAGTCAGCCAGCCTCCCCGCTCTCCGTCCGTCCGTCCGCGCTGGCTGTCAGCCTGTCCGCCGACCCCACCCACTGCCATCCCCCTGATCCCCACACTGTGTCCACAGCCCTCACAACCCTCCCAGCCCCACTCTCGCTCCTGCGGAGCACTCAGCAAGCACTTCCCTGCGTCTACACGGCAGTGTGGCAGAAGCCGGTTCGTGTGGATGAACGAGCCGGTCCACACCCTGGGAGACTCAGGAATGGGGCCCCAGAGCCAGGCCCGCAGTGGAGACGGACACACCGCACAGGCAACACCAGGAGCGGGACTGGGCTCCTCCCACCGGCCTCCCATCACAGTCCCGCTGTCCCCCCGGCCAGGCAGCGTTTGGAACCTTTTACCTACACTACCTTCTTAAACCCTGTGAAGTAGAGCAATCATCATCCTCTTTCTGTTACAGTTGGGGAAACTGAGGCACGGCGGGGCAGAAGACTCGCCCCACTGATTAGACCTTGGGGTGAGTCTCAAGCCAGGGGGTCTGGTCACCAGCTCCCGGCTCTTTGCCGCCGTGCCCGGTTCCATGGAGCCTTCCCTAAAATCCAGCACGGACCGCCTCCCCTCCGTGGGGCTGCCCGCCTGCGGCTCACACGAACGCCCCGGTGTTCCCAGAGACACACCGCGCTGCGTGCAGCGTGTGGGTGCCGGGAGGCGGCCGTGCGGGGTGAGCGCACCCGCGCTCCGCGTCACAGATGCATTAGCCAGCTGTCACCGGACGCCTGGGCCTGTGTCCTGTTCTGTGAATTGGAGGAAAAACCCACTTACAGACTTTTTATGAGAAGTTGCTCGGCCACTGCCTGGCGCTCGGTAGCACCCAAACCACAACCACTGTTATTACTAATAATATTAATAACTGATATTATCTTAGTGGATATAACTCTTGGTCCCTAAACTCAAGGGTATAAACCAAGCCCCGTCTCTTTAGGTTTGTAAACCGCGTTCCGGCGGACTCTGGGATAAATGGGACATTCGGTCGTGACTCAGGCTTCCCCCAGGGACGTGCCCAGGTCCAGGCCCTCCAGCAGCCGGCTGCCCCTGCCTGCCTGATCGCTCTGGGTCTTCAGCAGCGGATGCAAGAACCCTGGACTCCGTCCCAGGCCCCGGGGGCTCCGCACAGCCGCCCATTGTGGGGCCCGGTCACTTCCTCCAGCTGCACCCACTGAGCGGCCCCCAGTCCTGTCCCGGCCCCGGATCTGCACTCGTGTGTGTCCTGTTTCTTTGTCCCTTGTCCTCAGAGGCCCTCTCCCCCAGCAAGAACACCAGCCTCGCCTCTCCTATGAGCTGGTGGTTTTACAAAAGGCGGGAAAGCAGCTGTCTTAAAGGAGATTCGGATTCCTCTCCCGCGACAGGCTCTGACGCCGGGAAAACGACGGCCTGGCCATCTGCTCGGAACCGAGAGAAGGAAGAAGCCCCAGGAGCAGAACACAAATCACCGTCTCGGGAAGACTGTCCCGCCATGTTGGCTGCCCTCACACCTGAGACCGGCTCTCCTCCCCCGTGCGCCGGAACCACAGGAAGAGCCTTAAAAACCCGGTGCGCCGGCTCCGCCGCCGAGACGCCGACCTGGGGCTGGTCCCGAGCGCCGGGGTCCCCCCAGAGCTCCCCGGGGACTCGCACACCCGCTTCACAGCTTCCCTGCACGAAGTCGGCCTTCCCCGACCAGCCCGCAAACCCGCGCGCCTAGAATCGCTTCCGACGGCCGCCGACGGGACGTCCAGGCGGCAGGGGCGCCCAGCACCCGGCCAGCCGCCTCCACTTCCCAGAAAGGACAAGACAAGGTCCTCAGCCGAGAAAGGAGGAAAAGGCAGGAGGTCGTGCGCAACGTGCGGCATGAAGGCAGCGGGCCCCGCGCAGTGCAGGGGTGAGGGGAGACCACGCTTCTGTAACCGGAGGCCTGGAGGTGCTTTGAGGATTTGCGGTCCTCTCCTGGGGGTTCCAGACCGGATTTCCTGTTGAAGGGACAGCAGGACACGTGGGGGACAGGCACCAGTGACGAGTCGGCACACCATCCTGGCGGCTCTAACCAGGTGAACCCAGGCCGTGGGGTTAGCCTCTCCCAGCGCCCGGCACGGGCTGAGGCCAGCGAGAATCCTAACGCGGTCTTTAGCCAAGTCATGAAAACAAGTCCCGTATGCACGTGACCCCGAGTCCGGTCCCCCCAGGACCCGGCGCTCATTGCGTGGCCATTCCATGCAGGACGCCGACCACAGCCAGCCTCCTGGCCGCCCGGTCCCCCAGCCTCACCTCCCACCGCAAGGAGCGAGGGCCAGCAAAGGTCCAGCGGCCAGGAAGGACAGGACCCCAGCCTTTCGGGGGGGAGTAGGATGCACCCCGTGTCAGACGGGACCGTCACACACCCGGCAGAGGGGCTGCTGGCTCTCGGGTTCCCGCCGCCCCGCGCAGAGACGCACCGAGCCGAGAGCCGAGATGCTTGTTTTGCCAAAGCAACCGCAGAGCAGCAGCCCGCCAGCGACCAGAAGCAACCGCGAGGTCTCAGCTCAACAACCAACTCAGCACCCCGCCCCGCGGCGCCCCTGCCCGCCCCGCAGCGCTTCTGCCCGCCCCGCGGCGCCCCTGCCCGCCCTACCTGGGATGATGGAGACCGTGTCCTTCTCCCAGGACACGACGCTGACGTACTCCTGCACTGAGGAGGGGATGAGGCACTTGAAGACGGCCACGTTTCCACGCATCGACCTTTGGTCCTCCACCCGCACGGTGTAGGGCTCCCTGAAAACTGCAGAGAGATGGGGGGGGCGTGTCACAAGGCTGGGACGTGGTGGGGCCCGAGAAGGGAACAGGGAGCCGGCTAGGCGCCCCCCAGCACCCCAGGCCTCACCCTCCCCCACCTCCCATTTAACCGCCCGGATGTTCCTGCCTGAACTTCCTCCCGCCTGAGCCGCGTCTCTCTGCTCCGCGGAGCCACCTGCTCCCTGGGAACAGCCAGCCTTCCAGGTCCAGCCTGTCCGACTGCAGGGCGGGCTGACAACCACTAGAGCGGGAGGCCTGAGGGCCCTAGAATCCCTCTAAGCAAACCACACTCGATTTCCTGCCTGATTCCCGGGCCCCGGTGGCGACCACACCTTGCAAAAATAAAAGCTGTGACACACGATCTGACAGCAGACTTCTGTGCCACGTCAGGGCAGAAGGCGGCCTGGGGAAAGCAGCTCGCACACCAAACGTTCTGGAAGGGCCTGGTGGTTGACGAGGACAGCGGAGGAGAACATCTGAAATGTTGATGGTCTCTAAAAATGCACGGTCTCTAAGATCCTCCGAAACTGAGAAGGCTTCCGGCCTTCTCCCTCCTGACCCTGCTACAGTCTGACCGCCAGGCCGGGTCCTGTCTCCCGAACTCCGTGTTCCTTCCCCACGGTGCGCAGCGGGGACCTCCTGCCCCAGTCCCGGGGCTGGTTCCTGGGGCGCTGTCACCTGCAGCCTCTCCGCACATCAGGTCCCGCGGGTGGGCGGGCTCAGACCTGGGGGCGGGCCGAGGGGCCCTGCCCCTGCCTTGCCCTCCCCTGTCCAGGGGATCAGTCCCCCCTCCCACCCTCCTCTGCCAGGCAGAGCTGGCGCGGCCAGACCCCTGCCGCCTGCCGACCTTGTCCTGCAGCATGCCCTCCTGCTCTCCCTGCCACGGTTGCCAGGGTGACGCTCAGGCCCCCGCGGCCCCTCTGGCTGTGCACCTGCAGCCCCTCTGGCTTCATCAAGAGCCGCTTAATTGGCTGTGTCTCCAGTCAGGCCAGCCCTGCCCGGCCCCCCCAGGCCTTCATTCTTTCCCTGCCTCCCTGTTGGGACTGTGCCAAAGAAGAGAGAGGGCCGAGGTGGAGGCGGCTGTGGGCAGGGTGCTGCCAGGGCCCTGAGGGGAGCCGACCCCGGAGGGAAGCAAAGCGGCAGAGCGGACAGAGCCGGGCTCCGGGTGCACTCAGCCCGGGAGACCCCGGGGAGGCAGCGAGGCCAGGCTCCCCCGCGGAGCTGCTGCGGGCTCGGCACGAGAGCTGCTGAACCTTCTGGAGCCTGTTTCCTCATCTGTAAAAGGAAGTAACAACGAGAATAGCGGCGTGTAGAAAGCCTGGCCCAGGAAAGTGCTGCAGAGGCACCATTTCTCGTGACCGCTTCCGTCTCTGACTCAGGGGCCGTGGGCCCGCGGACAAGCCACTTAGCCTCTCCTTGTCTTAGTCCCTCGCTTGTGTAAAAAACATGCTTTATCGGATTATTGTGAAAACTGCATCCTAACCCAGTGACGGGCACATCACAGGAAATAACAGGACATTGCTCGCTCTTACCCCAATCCTCTAGGCTGTGGAGGCCCGAGCTGCACCAAACCCCGGCCTCAGGGCTCCGGCCCGGCAGCCGACGGTGCCGGGGGACAGTGCGAAGGACCCATGCCGCGGGGAGCTCCAGGAGGGAGACCCTGGGCCCGGTCCTGGGCTCTGAGAGCTCACATCTACCCCCAACCAGACGGGCTGGATGAAGACCAGCTCTTTGACGAAGAGCGCCCTCCCCACCTCCCCCCTGCAGACCCCTGGAACCTTGGGCCTGCGAGAGGCACGCCTACGGCAGAGGGATCCCGGAATCGGAGATTTTGCAGGACCTTGGCTGCAGGTTGGGAGGTCTTGCCCCGAATGTACTCTTCCCTGCCAACACGGTCAGCGGGGAAGACGGCGCACCCGAGGCCGGTGCCGTCACAAGGGGCTAGAACCCGGCCTGTCCTCTCCCACCCAGACAGCCTTCTAAGAAAATCAGTCCCCAAACGTTAGTGCTGTATTACTGCTTGGAGCCCTCCTGACAAGAGTTATGACCCAGCAGAGTATCCTGACGTCCTAATTAAGGGTGTTTCCATCGAAGCCCTCGCCTCGCCTCCTGACCTCACCCCAGGAATGAAATTTTCTGTTTTCTTTAAAGAGAACAGCTGAGGGGCGTCTGGGGGGCTCGGTCGGTCAAGCGTCCCACTTCGGCTCAGGCCATGATCTCACAGTCTGTGGGTTCGAGCCCCAAGTCAGCCTGCTTCGGATTCTGTGTCTCTCTCTACTCTCTGCCCCTCCCCCTCCCCTCTCGCGCTCTGTCTCAGAAATACACAAACATTAAAAACAAAATAAAGAGAACAGCTGAGAAGCCCTCACTTCCTGGCCTCCCCTGACCCTTCCAAAGACCCAAAGCCTTCACTGCCAAACTTTTCCATCCTGAATTTTACCTAAATGCCTGTTCTCATAAGATATATTACACGCAAAGACCCATCTACAGTGGATAAGCGCAGTAGCTGAGCAACAGAACAGGACGCAGCCGGAATGCGCGACCCCATTCGGCTCCGCACAGCAGTGGGGTCAGTCCCGCGAACAGCGAGCGAAGGATTCGGGAGAACTCGTACTGCCCGCGTCCGTTTACACCGAGTACAAAGACAGGCAAGCACCTGCACGGTTAGAAGTCAGGGCGATGGTCTCCCCGAGGGGGCGGACAGAGAAAGCACAAGGGGGGCTTCTGAGGTGCTGACATCGTGTGGTTCGGTCGGGCTCCTACAGTCCGAAAATCACCCATCTCTCTACTTACAACATGTGTGCTTTTCTTTATGGATTTCAATAGAACTTTTTTTAAAGAGAGCAACTCACTGGATGTTTCCCATGGCTCAACGCTGAAATGGACACTTGATTTACATGAGCGCCGGCCACCTGGGGTCCCCGGGGGGGCTCAGCCGGTTGGGCGTCCGGCTTCGGCTCAGGTCATGATCTCACAGTCTGTGAGTTGGGGTCCCGCGTCGGGCTCTGTGCTGCCAGCTCGGAGCCTGGAGCCTGCTTGGGATTCTGTGTCTCCCTCTCTCTCTCTCTCTCTGCCCCTCCCCCACTCATGCTCTGTCCACCTCTCTCTCAAAAATAAATAAACGTTATAAAAATTTTTAAAGAAATAAATGAGCACCATCTCCACGCGCCATCACACACAGTGACGAACGGGCAGGTGCTGGCATCAGCTCCGCTCAGAAAGGTGTCCGCACCCCCTAGGGACACCCGCCCAGCAAGGAGCGAAGGTTCTGAGAAACTGGAAAGCCTTCCTTGAGAGACGGACCTTTCCACGCCCCGCCCCCCGTCCCCCCCCCTTGGGAGGGAGCGCCCCGGCAGGCGGCGGGGGTCACCTACCTGCTTTGACGCGGATGTTGGGGCTGCGGATCTTGCCGGCCGCGTTCTCCGCGGTGCAGAAGTAGTCATTGTCGTGGATAAAGCTATTGAAGGCGGAGGGGGAGAAGGGGTAGAGCTGCAGCGTGCCATTGGCGTGGACGTGCCGGATGTGCGGCACGTCGTAGATGTCGTCGCCCGTGGCCAGGTACCATCGAAGGGCCGCGCTGGGGGAGCCCGCGGCCGGGCAGGGCACCACCACCCCCACGGAGCTGGAGAAGGTCACCTGCTGCAGGGAGTCATTTACAAAGTAGAGGCTGGAGCCGACATCCTCGGGGCGAGCTGCAGGGAAGGCAGGGGAGAGGCCGGGTCAGCGGCGTCCGGGGCTCACCGCCCACACCGCAGGGCCCCGCGCCCGCGCCACTCAGAACTCCAGCGCCGGTCATTCGGGAGGTGCTTCCTGAGCTCTGACTTCACCCCAGGCGCCGGCACAGGCAGGGGGGAGGCACTTCCCGCCCCACAGAAGCTTCTAGCCCAGCACCTGGACAGCGACAGTTACACCACCTCGCCCTCCAGACCACGCCAAGCCCACGGGGCGGGGACCGGGCGCCACTCCGCCGGCCGCAGGGTCTGAGGCCATGATCCGCTACTGGCAACCACACATTAGGAGAAATACAGAAATGGCGTCAGTGGATGTTCATTGAGCGCCTACTATACGCTAGACAGGCTCACAGGCATCACCTCAAGGCGCCGGCTAAGTTCACTTGCACAACCCTGAGAGGAGCTGGGGTTGCCTGTGTTTTATCATCCCCTTTTTAGTTTTTTTAAATGTTTGTTTATTTTTGAGAGAGAGAGAGAGAGAGAGACAGAGCATGAGCAGGGAAGGGGCAGGGAGAGAGGGAGACACAGAATCCGAAGCAGCTCCAGGCTCTGAGCGGTCAGCACAGAGCCCGACGCGGGGCTCAAACTCACGAACCGTGAGATCATGACCTGAGCCGACGTTGGACGCTCAACCGACGGAGCCGCCCAGGCGCCCAGCCCCACTGACTTCTCAGCCGGACCCTGACCGACTGCGGGGACGCTCCCCTTCTCTGTCCTTTGCTCCGTGGCTTATAAAATGGGGTGGGGGTGGGTGGACAGGGCCGCAGAGACCTCAGGCGCGGCCGCCGTGTTGCCGCCCAGCACTCCGTCACCGGGGGTACGTGCCCAGGAGCGCAGCTGCCTGCCGGACCGCACAGGGGTCTCCCACGCGCACCCCGCACCGCGTGGGCCTCAGCCCTTCCTGCCCCGTGGGGTGCAGCCCTGGACGGTGGGCTGAGGAGCCTGCCCCCCTACGGAGGGCGACCTCTGAACCCAGAAGAAGAAGAAGAAGAAGAAGAAGAAGAGAGCGGGTCCCAGGCCCCGGGCCGGAAGCCCCTGCCTCTGCGCCAGGAAGGTCAGGGAGCAAACAGACCACGCAGCGGCTTATTTAAGGAGGGCTGCCGGGGACCCAACTTGACCTCAATTTCCACAACTTTATGAGGAGGAGGGGGCCGCATCCGGGCTGTATTAATATTCTCGGCCTCACTCTGGCGGAGCCTCCTGGGAGCGCGCACCGGGCCGCTCGGCGAGGGAGGCCATTCAGCCTCATCGGTCAGAGCAGCGCACCTCCTCCCATCGGAAGCCGTGATGACGCCGTGAGCAGCGGGGCCGGAAAACACAGCGGGGGGCGTCCCCTCGGCAGCAAGTACGTTCGCTGTCCCCACCAGGCCCGGGCCCTTCGCGGCTGGAAGGCTCGTGGGGAAGGAGCGACGCCACCTCTCCCTCCGCCCCCCACCCGCCTCCCCTGGGGACAGTCCCGGTGCTGGGGACCCAGCGAGCCTGCTCTGGGGGAGGGGCCCACCTTCTAAGGCCTTCCCGACGCTCAGAGACCTGCCGGAGGAGCCTCCACAATCGTGAAGTCAGAGCACCTCACGGGTCAGCAAACGAAGGCCCAGGAGGGCGTCTCTTCGGCCCCGCGTTTGCGAGGCTCCCCGGCCCCAGCCCGCTCACCTTCTGGGATTCATTCAACAAACATCTGCGCAGCGCCTTCCGCGTGCCGGGCACTGTCGTAAGCACGTCGGTTCCACGGCCTCTTCCAACCTGCCAACAACCCCGCGCGGCACGTGGCCCTGTCCCCCCAGTTCCCGGGTGAGGAGACTGAGGCACGGAGGGAGCAAAGCCCCCGGCCCAGGACCACACGACCGGCGAGGGAGGCCTGTGGGAGGCGGGCCAGGCAGACCGAGCCCAGAGCCTGACTTCTGAACCGCTAGCCGGCGTCAACGCTGCCGTGGTAGAGAGCGGGCGCGCGCCTGCCTCCATCGCCACCCGGCCCCGACGTCCACATCTGGTTGACCAAGAACAGGACACAGCTGTGCACCCGCAGACACCCACACCCGCTCACACTCCTCGGGGGGGGGGGAGCCCCTGTGGGACTCAGCATTTCAGACAACACCCGCTTAGCCTGTGGGAGCAGGCCGATCACTCGAGAGTTCTGGATGCTTCCGCAGACAAGCTCGTTAATCAGACATCCGCTCCACGGCAGCTTTATGGATGTGGGGAGCCGGGATCCATCCAGGTACGGGAAGGCTCTATATTGTGCCTGACAAACGGACAGGGGAAGCTGAGGAAGATTCCTGACGGAGAGGCGCTCGGAATCATCGGATTCGAGGAACAGGGTGAGAACATGTCTGTGACGGAGCCCAGCCTCCCTAGTAATCCACCTCCGCAGCTGGAGGAGCCTCAGCCTCAGAGCCGTTACCTCACGGGACGTCAGGACTCCCTGGGGGATGGCATTATTGTTATTCTGATCTCACAGATAAGGAGATTAAGACTCAAAGTTAACGGGCACCTGGCTGGCTCGGCTCAGGTCATGATCTCACGGTTCGTGGGTTAGAGCCCCGCGTCGGGCTCTGTGCTGACAGCTCGGAGCCTGGAGCTGCTTCAGATTCTGTGTCTCCCTCTGACCCTCTCCTGCTCATGTTGTATCTCTCTCTCTCTCTCAAAAATAAATAAGACATAAAAAAAAAAAAAGACGCAAAGTTAACTAACTTCTCCAAAGTAATACAATGTAAGCGCTAGAGCTGGGGCCCAACGCGGCCTGACTTCGGCCCCGGGGCTAGAACTCCTCCAGTGTGTGAACTACCACGGTGGAGACAAACCAGCAAATCGTGCTTTCTAGGCTGGGTGCACAGCCCTGCCTCCCTCCCTCCTGGCTGGAGGTCCAGCCCACGCCCCACCTGCGAGACCGCCCCTCCCGCGGGCCTCCTCCAGAACCACCAGGAGCCTCGGGCCCAAGAAGAGCAGCCTGGCCGCACCCTGAGCCTTGGATCCTGCCAGAGCCAAGGGCACGGGGTTCTCAGCAACTACAAATGGGTAGATTTAATTGATGAATTGACTGGGATTGTCCAGCCACCTGTCAGGGCTGATGAAACGGCAGATTTATAGCAAAAGGTGAGTAGCCTCATATTTCTCCTGCCCCGGGACGTGAGCTGCTGTCTTCTGAGTCTGGGGGAGCTGGGGAGGAGGAGACAACCATTCATTTCTGCCTACGGCCCTGACAGTGCATTGCCGTTATAAAACATCACCCTCGGGTGTAAAACAACAGCATTTTGCACTTACGTCGGACTCATGCTTTCCCATCACAAGGCACCTGTCAGCCCAGAACGCAGAAGCCCTCTAGTAAACATTAATTTAGCCTCACCCCAGCTGCCAAGCAGTGAGCAAATCGACAAGGGGGAAACTGAGGCACTGACCACCAAGCATCTCAAACCTCTGCCACGTGCCCACGTGAAGGCTGGCCCGGGGCCCCGTGAGGGGCTGAGGCAGCAGTGGGTAAGTTCGGTCACCCAGCCATAAAAGGCGGCTCAGCAAGGGTCTGGCTCCAACCGAATGGGGTCTGGCACGGCCTCTGTGGTGGGTTCGAACCTTCAGAGCAGGGACAGAACACCAGCAAGCACTGCGGGGACAGGGCCGCGCTGGGAGCCTGGCGCACTGCCTTCCGGCCCGGGCCTCGCCGGCCTGCTGCGGCTCCCCTGGCCTTCGGAGCCTCTGTGTCCTCATTCCCATCTGACCGGCCCTCCGGGACTGCAGCACCCAGAATGCCGGAGTGCTTGGTTCCCCACAAAGAGGACTGTGTGAAGGAGGGACGGTCCGGCGACCCTCCCCTCCCCCAAGGGACCCAGGGGGCCTACGGGGCTGCCGGGGTGCCCAGGGCCCAGCGCCACTCTGCAGCCCTGCAGAATCCGAGACCCTCGGCCGACTCCGGCGCCCTTCAAGGCTCTCCGTCCCCAGGTCCCCCCTGACCCGGGGACCAGGAAAGTCCTGCTCCCTCAGGAGCACCGGTCACATGTTCGGCAGAAGCACAGTTGTGGCCGGAGACCCCAGAGACCGGGGAGAACAGCGCCACCTTCCAGGAGCTGTTAAGGGAGACGGAGAACAAGAAGGCGTGAACCCGAGCGCAGGGCAGTGTCCGGAGGAAGTGCCCGGTCAGAGGAGAGCCCCCTGAGGGGACGTGTGAGTCACATAGCAGCGGGGACAGCTTCGGGAGGGGGCTCGAGCTGGGCCCCAAAAAAGATCTCAGTGAAGGCACTCCGGGAACCCAGGCCAGCCTGGACGGTGCCCCTGTGGGCAGTGGGGGCAGCACGTTTGGGGACCCCGCAGACACCTGCCAGGCGGGGGTGCTGGGCAGGGGTGCCGGGGAGAAGGGGCAGAAACGGCCGGAGCGGCAAACTGGCCCTCGGGGAGGTCTGCGGGCCCGGCGACGGAGTTCAGGCAAGTTCTCGTAGCCCTGTGCCCAATTCCATGTTGACCTTACACTTATTTCGCGGAAAGCTTAGTGGCTCAGCTAATGGTGCAAGTCCTCAAAAGCAAGGAGACTAGCATTGATTGAGCACCTGCTGTGTACTAGGCCCGGCTTCCAGCCTCCAGGGCCTTCTCTCATTTAATCCTCACACAAAGGCACAAGGTGGTCCTGTCTCGGTTTACAGGGGAGGAGAGGGGCTCCTGAGAGACTGCTCAGCCTGGAGGGGCAGAGCCAACATCCGGTCCAGGCCTGTCCGGTCCCAAGCCTGCGTTTTTTTCCGTCAGAGCGCTGGGAAAAAGAGGTCAAAGTTTGGGGTCTTGAGAGGCCCTCCCCCCTCTCTGGAGGCCAGTCCTCACGCAAGAAACTCCTGCTTCCCCCTTGAGTCCCAGGGAACCCCTCGCCCCCCGCCTCAGCTGTCTTCCCTCCGCAGACAGAACCAGGCATATTTACAGACGGAGCAAGAGGAGGGGGAGCACTTCATAAATACAGAGGGAGACACGTCCAGATCAGCGGCAAAGCTTCTTCTGGTCAAAGGGGGAAATGGATTTTTAATAGAAAATGGAAGTTATGGGCCCGGTTGTGATGTGACAGACGCCCAGACTTAAACCCATTTAATCTCCTCTGCCGTTTAACACGAGCGGCACCCCGATGCCATGTTTCAGAAAACAGACTCCAAATCGCCGGGAGATTAGACATGTAGAAATAGCACCGCAATATTTTTAAACCAGAAATCGCCCCCCGGCATTTGGGCTGCCCCCAGGGTCGCCACTGAAACCGCAATATCCATCACATCAGCTCTCGGGGCGCTGCCCCCCCTCCCGCCGCCGTCTGGCCCTCGGGATTAGTTCAGGGAAAGGAAAGACACCCATGTGTTTGCCACCCGTGGGCCCCCCCCTCCTGGCCGGGCTGGCTTGTCCCCAGGTGTAGGCGGAGTTATCCCCACGTGACCGTCTCTAGTCATCAGAAACGACAACCCAAGGGGACTGAAATCTTAACACCTCGCCACCTCCACTGGGAGAAGTGAGTCATTTTCTTCTCTTTCTGTACAATATTTACTCATCCCAGTCACTGGACTTTCCATCCAGGAGCATCTGCCAGCGTGGACCCGTACCCGCCCCCCGGAGACGGGCAGGAGGCTTCCAGGGGCGTCCACGCCCAGGCACAGCGAGTGTGGGGGGCGGGGAGAGCGGTGGGTCCCCGGGACGGCAGGGGCGGGAGGGGGCGGGAGGGGCGACAGGGCTCCCCCGCAGGGCCCTGAGCTCCCCGTCTTGTTCACCACTCTATCCCCTGAGCCCAGCACAGTGCTGGGCACTTAGCACTCGGACTCGGGGGGCTGGGCCCCCCAGGTTTGAATCCCTGCTCTGCTGCTCAGAAGCAATGTAACCTCAGGCAAGATGACCTCACCTCTCTGTGCCTTAGTTTCCCCATCCATAAAATGGGGGTGACCTCAAGGGTTGTTAGGCTGGATGAGTTCCTGTAAATGACAGTTTCCGGTCTGGCACGGCCTAAGTATACATTGTTCTTGTTCTAAGTATCGTTAGAACAGGCGGGCAGCGTCTGCAGAGTAAGTATCCAACCACAGACACACACTCTCACCCACAGCAATACCTCTGCCTCCGCTTGGCCCGGCCCCTGGATGGTGCGATGCAGAATCAGCTGGGGAGTCTGGTTAAAATACGGATCCTCAGATAACAGGCTCGCCAAGCCCGTCACAGGGCCAGGAGACGGTCTCTGCTGCAGGCGTCCTCTGTTTACCCCTCAGGGACCCTCCCCGGTGATGAGGACACTCTGCCCCACCGGCCTTCCACGTCACCGCTTCCGACACCAGGCAGTGTTCACGGGCTCGGCTGACAGGACCTTAGCAGCGCATCAATTAGCTCAATTTGGTGATCGAGTTCAGAAGATACTGGTCGTGTGATCAGTAACAGGAAAGCGTCGAAGCAGCCGCGCTCTGCCCCCAGGCTCGTGCGTTCACGATGCAGATGAGGCCGGGTGAGTCTGAGGTTGACCTCCCGGCCTCACTATTGCACTGCATTTGCACACGGAGGTTTGCACACGGAGGCCTCCACATGAGATCCATGATGTGCCCGCGCTCTGACTGCTCTTGCCCCACAGTTGGAAAGCCTGGGGCCAGAGACCAACCAGCGGGACGTCAACTTGACCACCGCATCCTTCCAAAACCCAGGTCTGGACCAGCGAGACAGGGGCCGGCGCCTTCATCAGAAAACCCGCCTCTGGTGTGTTCAAACCTGAGACGCGGTCTGGGTCTAGACCTTGGGGCAGGGGAGGCCGGGTTTCCCCAGACGGCGTCGGGGCACTTACAGGCGACCAGAGCTGGTAGCTGCCCCAGGACAGCCAGGCCCAAGTCCCCTGCCCCCTGTCCGCGGCTTTCTCCCGACCCTGGCCTGCCTGCTCCACCGCCATCTCCACAGTCACGCAGGCCGGCACGTCGTGTTTAGCATTCAGCCGGTGCCAGGCCCCGAGAAGCCCTTCCCTGGCGGTGTTGCTCACTTAACCTGAACAACCACCTCTAAGTCGCTACTGCACAACCCCCCATTCGACGGAGGAGAAAGCGGGGCGTTAGGTCAAGCTGTGTCCTGTTTCACACGCTAGCGCGGCAGACCTGCATGTCAAGCGCAGGCCTCCCTCCCCTCCGGCCGGGCCGCAGCCGCCACACCCTCTAGACTCAGACCTCCTCCGGCGCGCACATACCCTGAGGGGGTTTTCTGGTGGAGGAGGGGGCACTCTGGGGTCCACGTTTCTTACTGACGGGACTGTCCCCGGCTTCTAACCCTTCCTCCCTAGTGCAGCCCCCACTCCCACAGCCAGATCCCAGCCGTCCTACCCTGGTCCTGAAGATAACCCCAAGGGCCTCCAGATTCCCCTGGGGGAGCAGACCCACCCCCACCCCACCCCAATGAACAGCACAGCTCCAAGCGCCCAGGCACTCTGCCTCCCCAACAGAAACCTACGTTTTGGGCTCGGGTTTTGTTGTTTTTTTAAAAGATTCTCAGTACAGACTTCCCGCAACCGACAACCAGAAACCTGTGAGGCCCAGGAAGGAGCTGTCCCCTCCCCACCGGCTCCAGAAGTTCTGAGCCAACAGCTGACAGTCAGAGAGACCCTAATCTCCCAGCCCCTTCTGGCCAGAAGGTCTTTCCAGGGAGTCGGCTCAGACAGCACAGTTGTCCCCAGAGATTCCTAGATTTAGATTGTTAACACTTCAGGGACTTAGGGGATTATTTTGTCCAATCTCCTCCATTTACAGGTGGGGAGCGTGAGGCCCCGCCGAGTAAGCAGCCCCCGGTCCACAGGGTCCTGACACCAGACCCCCTGCTCTGCTGTCCTTCCAGTCCTGGCCGCCCCACCGAGAGGGCCCAACAGCCCGGGAAGAGACGAGCCGCACGGAGAAACAAAATGACATCGACGAGGGAGCATTAGAGGACCCAGAGGGGCCGGATGCCCGGAGGGGAGGCCTGCGGCGGGCAGACAGCCCGTGTCCCTGCGCCCGAAATGCAGAACCGGGACCAGCGAGCAGAAGGCACGAGACCCGGACCGCTTGGTGGATTCTAAGGACGAGCTCTGAAACAGTCACACTGTGTGGCCAGAAGGGGCTGCCTTCAAAGGAAGGGGCTCCCTGCGGCCCCAAGGGCTAGAGCAGAGAAGAACAGTGCGCCTGGTGGGAAGGCTGCGCGCAGTCAGGCAGCTGATCCGGGGACAGACTCTGTGTCCTCAAAGCTGCCTTCCGACCTGGACGACTTTGGCCCATGGCAGTCATCTGTGCGCTCTCTCGCTCTCTCTCTCTCTCTCTCTCTCTCTCTCTCTCTCATACCCCCAAAGCAGGCCCCCCAAGCCCCCTCAGGCCCCATGGCTCTGGGAGGTCATCCCAGAAGCAGGGAGCAGGGTGGCCGTAACCCTGACTCAGCCGGGTTCTCAGGGCCTGGATTCCAGGAACTCCGGTCACTCGAACGAGGTCACACGAGGCAGGACTCTGCGCTGCTGCTCTTCCCACTAGACTGTGGATTCTCAGCATGGAAAATTGCCCTTGCCAGAGGGTGTGCAGAGGACTCTGGGAGACGCTCCCACCCCAGGACCCGGGGAGGGGGCAGAGGCAGGCTCTTCCGGAGCCACAGGGCCGATGCCAAGTCTGCCCAAGAAGACGACTCAGCCTGGCTGGGCCCTGCCGGCTGTCCCCCACGTCGCTGGGAGAATTCTCCGTATGTGGGGGCCCAGGGAGGGGGAGGGGGAGGCGGCCCCCCACAGCTGGGGGTCGGCCTTCGCTGTTCCCAGATGACGAAGTGGCAGTAATCATACCTCACATTTCATCCGAGGATTTAGAAGGCCATACAAGGGGCTTCCCGTGGCTTTCACACGTGTGTGTCTGCATGTTGCATGTGTGTGTCTGCATGCTGCCTCTCCGGTTCACAAAGCACCGTCGCACACCGTACAAGATTCGGCCGGCACCCTTCCCGCACACGTGCAGTAACAGGGGCCGTGCGGAGCCGTCAGGACGGGGCTATTTCCCCCGTTTTGCAGACTAGGAAACAGAGACGCGGGAACTCGTAGGAGACGGGCCTAAATCAGCTGGGCTTTGTCACGCAGCCCTGCAGACACACGTGCGTGCACGCACAGTTTAATGGAAGTGCAACACACATTTGAATAACTCCGTTCCTAATGAAGACGGTGACCTTGGAAACGGTCAGTGCCAGCATCAGGACGAGCGAGGGCACAGGGAGAGGGGGCTGAACGGACGAGGGGGAGCAGCTGGATGGCACCGGTGGTGCCAAGGCTCATGCTGTTCGCGCTAAAGCAACGCCGGACAAACATCTGCCGGGCTGGGCACACGGGCTCCCCTCCCCCGCACGCTGGGGCCCACGGGCCGCGGCCGCGCCACGGGCGGCGCCTGACCTCGGGATCCTATGCTGCTTCCCTGCAGCTGGCTGACGGGGTCCTAGAGGGAGAAGTGGTCCGGGGCCCCCCAAGGTCATGGGCCGTCAGGGGACTCCCTGGAAAACAGCGAGGTCCGTCCCAGCAGGGAGAAACACAGAAATCTCCGCAGCTACAGGGGGCTGGTCCCTCGGCGCGCGTTTCCGTGGGCTTCACGGCGCACAACCCGGAGTAGTTCTCTGGGCACACAGCAGAGACTCGCAACCAACCCGGCCTCCCTGTGGCAGGAGTGTGACTGCCCCTTGCCTCACCCTCAAATCCAAGTCCAGAGTGACCTCCGCCCTTTTCCACTGCTGCCCTGGCTGTGACTGGGGACACCAGGGGCCTGCGTGGCCTCGGCTATCTCACTGCGGGTGGTCCTGCAGGCTCCTGGGCGAAGGGACAGAAGGAGGCCCTGATGCCCCCTCCTCTGCCCACCACACAGCCCTTCTTACTGCTCAAGCCTAAGCCAGGTGGCTGGCCGAGACCGCAGCTGACGGAATCAAACCAACGACTCAGGACAGGACCCGATGATCTATCTGGAAGGGTGGGCAGAGGGAGGAAGGAGGGAGCCATGCAGGAGAGGAGAGGGCAGTATTTACTGAGTACCAACTGCCTTCTGGCCAGTTTACATGTAGGATCGCCTGGAATCCCAGTGAATAGACAGGGAGGTTTGGGGAGACCCCGAAGTCACGTATCTAGTAAGCGTGGAGCCGGGATGTGAATGGAGGGTTTGCTTTGACTCCGAACTTCCACCCCACCAGCGAGTTGTGATCATTTTTTTTTTCTTCACAACATCAATATATAAAATGCTCTGATTGAAAGACTTGGGGACGGAGGAGCTTGAAACTCCGCCTCCTGGCCCCCCCTCCTGCCTCCAGGCCCCCCCTCCTGCCTCCTGGCCTCCCCGCCTCTGCCTCCAGGCCCTACCCAATGCCTTAGGGCTCCACATCACCTCCCCGGGGCTCCTTGGTCCCCCCCCCTTGAACCACAGCCCTCCCAGATCATTAGATATGCAGGGAAAAAACGGCTCTTCTGGGAGGCCTTGGAGCTGCACCTGCCAGGCCAGGGTCTGCTCCTGCCCCGGAAATGCAGAGAAACCACCCCCGGAGCCACATTCCCACCGCAGACCTCCCAGCTGGCTCCTGGGGAGGAGCGCGTCCGCTGCCCTGAATGTCTGCTCCTCACGCCTCACCCCGGCTCTGGCCTCAGCCTTCCCTCGGTGACCCCGCACCTGCCTTCCCAAGGTCAGAATAAGCAGCCTGGGGACCCTTCCCCTGAGCTCTCGGAGACCACGGCCCCATCCCGTGCTCGGAGAGCCTTCTGCTTCCCGTCCGCAGCTGCTTCTCGCGCCGCGGCCCGCAGCCCCCGGCGCCCAGCCTCCTGCACTCTGAGGGCGCGCTCGCCAGGAGCCTGGCGCTGGCCCTGGACTTCCATAGCAGGTGTGATCTCCTCCCCCTGCGGCATGAGAGGGACAACCCACACCCCAAGTCTGGTCTGCCTTGGAGCGTCTCTGCCCGTCCCCACTCCTCTTACCCCAACAGCAAGCACCAGGGCTGCCCTTGTGGGCCTCAGATTCGGAGCCGAGAGAGAGAAGCACCACCAAAGGCAACGTCCTTCCTCACACGCCTGCCCCGCACCCATGCCACGCAAGGAAAAAGTGGCCTGCCGCTGCTCTGAGGCTGACATCAAGAGGCTCCGCACACAGAGAGGGCAAGGCTCCTGGCCTGGCTGGGTCAGCATGCAAATCTGCATGCAAATCGTATGCAAATCTAGGGGCTGCCCTCGGGTTCCTGGCACCCTCCCTGCCTTCTCTCTGCCTGTGGCTCACCCCATTCAGGCACCTGGGTCCCGCCTAGGCCCACCCAGGCCGGGGCTGAGAAAGCACCTCGGGAGCTTGGGGCTCTTCCCCTCGACTGCTTCCAGGGTCTCCAAGAAAGACCTCCTCCAAGGTCACATGGGAGCAAAGACTCTCTCAGCCTGGAAGCCCTACCCCCGAACAATAAAGCCGAACATACACCCTCCCTCCAATTCATCCAAAATAAAACCCACCTCCCCCAGGCTGAGCAGGGAACCAAGCAAGTGACAGGGATGAGTTTCTGAAGACACGGAGAAGGCAGACGGGGCTGGAGGTCCGGCCGCCCTCCCTCCCCCGCCCCGTCCAAGGCCAACAACCCAAGAGGTGCTCCCGGCAGGCTCCCCCCGGTGTCGGCGGCTCGCTTGTTCAGCACAGCACGCTTGGGCGCTGGCTTGCCCACCGCCTCCCCGCTCCTGGGTCTAAGGAAACAGCCTCTCCAGCCGATCCCCTGGGATCTGCTCAACTTAACCACTGCCTTTGGGTCAACTGCTTACTTGCTTTTTGTTTCTAACTGAGCTCCCCATCCTGCTGCAGAAACACGTTAAAGGCAGCTGACTTTGACGGCCAGAAATACGAAGCATCTGAGAGGTTCGTGGGGCACGATGGCGGTTCCGGCCTCCGCCTCGCTATCCCGGCAGCCGGGGGCCTCGGGGCCCCCTCCCGGCGCTCACTGCCCCTCACCTGCTCCTAAGTCGTGTCTGCCATTTCAAGATGATCAAAACGCAGTCCCCCAGCGCACCCCCCCTTCTAATTAGACACCGAACAGAGTGTTAGAGATTTTCTTAATGGCTTGACGAAGGCTTTTAATTCCGTCTCCTCAAGAGGGGAGAACCGAGTCCCCATCCGAGGGGTTGGGGTGGGAAATGAAAAAAAAAAATCAATGCAACCCATTATTTTGGCTTTTAGAAAACAGGAATTTTAGTGCCAGGGGAAGCGTGTTCTACACAGTAAAAATGCAAATACAGCCAACACAGATGCTGGCCCGCTGGCTGTAACCACGGAGAGCGCCTCACTGGGGCTCATCTGCTGCCCGGATCCGGGTTTGTTTGGGCAATAATAAGGCAGTTATTGGAGACGCGATAATCGATTATTAAAACACCTTCCCAGTTCAGTTCTGGGGAATCGGTCTGAGCTCAGGCATCAAAAAAAGGTATTTTGAGAGGAATGGAAATCACAGAAGCTTAAAACACATCCAATAACCGCTAATTCCATCCAGAGGACGCTCATCCCATCTTGCTGTCTTCTCCGCGCTCTCCCTCTGCCTCCTCCCGCTCCTCACAGATGGACGTACAAATTATCGCAAGAGGATATTGTTTTCTGTAACAGGCTCGAACATTCACATTTACATTTTCTTGGTGCCGTGGGGGTGACTGGCAACGAGAGAGAAAATACACCAAGCCCATCCCCCCCGCTCTCCCCGCCACACATCTGCCCCCGGCCGCCTCCATCCCCGCCCCCCCAACGCCGCCCCAAGCAGAACAGGCCCTGGGGACCAGCCTGGCACCTAAGACCCAATTAAGGCACGAAGGAAAAGAAAGGCCTGTCTGGCAAGGTGCCCTGGCGCCCAACACAGAAGCTGGAGCCTCTGCGCGGCAGGGCCACTGGGGCTGTGCCCACCGAAGGCCACGGAGCCTGGCCTCACCTGGCGCCTCCCGCCCCCGCAGGCCCGAGGCCAGGGGCAACTTCCTTCTCAAGTTGGAGCCGGTTTGGCCCCTCTGGCCGTCCTGTCCCTTCTGGGCCTTTCTCCGCCGCCCCCCAGCCCCCATCTGCTTTCCTCCCTATCACATAGCTCAGGCTTCATTATTAATGCCGGGCTCCGGGGAGGGGGAGGGCCGGGTCCTTCAGGTGTTTGCTCAGGGACATCCACTCCTGGGGAATGGGCCCCTCTGGGCGGAGGGGGAGGGGGCCGCGGGGGTGCAGGGGGAGGAGGAAGCGGGGCCAGAGCGCGGCAGAAGCCCCGGCCTGTGCTGTGCTTTCTGGCCTGACAACATGGAAAGGGGGTGGGGGCTGGAGAGAGAACCAGCGAGAGAGAGCTGCCGCTCCTCACCTTATGTATTTTTAATATTAATGTAATTAAAGCTGCGAGCCGAGCCAGCCTGCGGGGGCGGAGGGAGGCAGGAAGAGCCCGGGGAGAGGCAGCCGGGGGTGTGGGGAGGGGGCGGGGGCTTGCACGGGAGACAGGCTTCTTGCTCCGCAAAAGTGGGAGCAGAGGGTGCTGTGCGGGGGACAAGGGGTTAACCAACCGCGTCCCGGCGTGTGGCCCAGTGGGCCCCACCGGGTCACAGAAACTCAACTACTTGGTCCACGATCCAGAGGCCACCTCCCGCCCGCACCCCCGACCTCTAGGCAAACCCAGCAGTACCGTGGCCTCCGTTCCGGCCTTGACCGGGCGGTACTGACAGATCAAATAAGGGTCGCTCTCCTCCGCCCGGGCCGGAGCTCCTGCGGTCCGCTCGGGCAGGTGGCAGCCTCCAGACCCGGGGGCATCCGCACGGGAAGACGAGAGCCCTCCCGGAGCGCCCACCCTCCGCCGGGTTGCCCTTCCCCCGTCGCCTAGGGGTCAAGGGCAGGGCCCCGGCGGGGCCGCGGGGGGGAGAAGCCGCCCCCAGGGCGCGGAGGAGAAAAGTTGGAGGGCGGAGCAGGTAGCGCTGGGCGGGTCGGAGGTAAGGGCGCGGAGTTCGGCCGCCGCGGCTCCCGCCATCTGCGCGCCCCGGGCGCGTCCTCCGCGACAGCCCGGAAGCCCCAGCGACAGCCTGGTCCCGACTCAGTGCCCAGGTGGCCCTGCCCAGAGACGCCTGCCCCCTGCCGACCCCCCCGCCCCGGCTACCTCGAGGGTCAGGTGCGCGGCGCCCGAGCGGCAGGTCCGGACACCTGGACACCTGGACGCACCCCTGGCGACACGTCCCCCTCCCCCAAACTGGAGCCGGTCCCCGCGCGCGGCTGGCCCGGCGCGGAAGCCGAGAGTCTCGCACCTTGGGGCGCGCTGCCCGAGGGCCCGGGCGGCGCGGCGAAGC
>PISW01009027.1:29448-66095 GCA_004023785.1 Mungos mungo
CCCGGGCCGGCCCGAGGCGCCCCCCGCCCCCCCCCCGGCGCCCCCCGCGCCCCCCGCGCGCGCCCCGGCCCCGCCGCCCGCCGCCCCGCGGGGCTCACCTTTGTGTAAAGAGTCCAGGAGCAGGAGGAAAGTTACCAGCCACATGCCATAAAGAGGCCCTGTTCCCCGGGGAGGTGGTCCTGCGGCCGGCCGTGCGGCAGCGCCTCTCCCCCGCACTCCGCGCCCCGCGCTCTCCGCTCCGAGCCCAGCGCGCGGCGGCGGCGGCTCCTCCCTCCTCGGCTCCCGGCTCCTGTCATCCGCGGGGCTGGGCCAGGCGGCCGCTCTCCCCGCCCCCCCGCGGCACCCCGGGGGGCGAGCGCCGCGCGAGCCGGGGCCCGGCCCGCCCCCCGGCCCCCCAAGCCCGCGGCCCGGGGCGGGGGAGCCGGGGGCAGCCGGCCCTGGCCCGGGTCCGCCGTCCGAAAAGCCAGGGGTCCCCGCCGCCCGCCGGCTCGGAGGGTGACATGTGTCATGCGTGCGCCAAGAGCCCGCCATGCTCGGGCCGAGGAGGCCCTGTGTCTCCCCGGCCGGGCCGTCACCTGGGGCTAACGCTTCCTGCCGCTTTCTGACTCAGTTTACCCATGGGTGCTCTGAATAAAATCCAGACTTGGATCCTTTGGTGTCCCCCGAGGCACTCCCCACCTCCAAGCTCAAAGCTGCAGGTCCTTCCAACCCCTAAGTCTGCGAGCCTGCCCCATGGGAGCCCCGAGCCCTCCCCCCCCCAGCAGGACCTTCCGATTGTCTTCAGCACTTGGCACCGTTATTTGCAATAAATAGTTTAATGTCTGTTCCACCTCGTGTATCTTCCTCCTTTATCTTCCCCTACCCCACCCCCACAGCTTTCTCAGCAAGCAGAAATTGGTTTATTCCTCATACCAATCTGCATAGAGTTAGCACGGATTTCAGCAGGGCTTGAGGGAGGGCATCTCAGTTACAAAATGAATGTTGAGGACCCAGGGATGGGGTTTGGCCCCGGGGGACAAAGGCCGAGTCAGGTCTGCTGTGGGACAAGGTCGCTGTGGATAGGCAGCCTTCCTTATGTTGGTGATTCCAGAATCCGGGCCCACCAGGATCCAGAGAAGGGGTCCACGGTAGCCCTGAGGATGGAATCTGAGACGGGACCGGACCGCCTCCCATGAAGGGTGGCGGGGGCCACCTCAGCACGTCCTCTCGCGGCCTGGCCTGGCTCGCTCTCTGCGCGGTGGGCAGGGGCAGGGGGTGTGCAGGAGCCAGGCGGGCACAGAGGCTGCCGTCGGCTCCCTCTGACAGAGGAAGAAAATTCACTTCCCCAAAATGTCCTGCCTGAGTTCAGACGGAAGAAGCAGGTCTCCTCATTCCCAGGCGTCGCCATGATATCTCTGGACGTTTTCGCAAAAATTTTGAAAGTGTGTATTTACTTTTTTAATATGTTGAAACCTACATAGCAAAATGTACCATTTTAAGCGTTGTTGAGCGTCCATTTGGTGGCATTAGTTACATTCACAATGTTGTGCGGCCATCACCACTCTCCATTTCCAGAACTTTCCATCATCCAAACAGAAACTCTGTATGCACTGAACAGTAACTCCCGTTCTCCCCTCCCCCACCCCTGCTAATCACTCGTTTTCTCTCAGTTTGCCTCGTGTAAGTGGAATCCTGCAGTATTCGTCCTCTTGTGTCTGACGTACGTCACAGCGTTATGTCCTCGAGGCGCGTCCCTGTTTTAGCAGGTGCATCTCTTTCCTTTTCGTGGCTAAGTAATATTCCCTGGCTTGCGCTGACCACATTTTCTTTATCCACTCACTTGTCGGTGGACACTGGGTTGCTTCCCCTCCTGGTCACTGGGAACGATGCTGCGGTGAGCACGGGCCCACGAGTACCTCTCTGAGACCCTGCCCTCAGCTCAGCTGGGCTTGTGCCTGGCCGTGGGACGGCTAGGTCACAGGGTCGGCGCATTTTTAATGCTTTAATGCAGTGCCAGGTGCATCCACTTCTCTGTGGAGCTTTAAGGGTTTAAAGGCCTCGCACCTGCACCTGCTCCGCGGAATCCTCACCCCCCCTTTGAAGAACAGGGGAGAAAACCGAGGCTTAGCTTGCTCGGGGTCCCCGGGTTTGTATCGCAAGTGAGACCAGAACCCGGTCCGGACTCAGGAGCAGAGAGCTCCGTGCTCTGGGCTGTGCTGCCCTCCCGGTGCTCGGCCTCACCGCGCTAGGTCACCTCTCCGAAGTCAATGCTTCCTCGCTGGGGCTCCATTCTCCGGAAACAGGCAGAAACAGAGACGCCGGGCGGCCTGCAACAGGTGGTCGGGAGGACCCAGCCTAGCCCTCCGCTTTCGGAAGAGACAACCGAGGCCCAGCGCGGGGAAGAAACGGAGCCGCCTGAGGTCACGCAGGCGGTGACAGAGCCCAGAGGTCTTCACTCTTCCGGCTCAGCTCGTTTCCCCCACCACCCCGGCCCGCTGGGCCCATTCTCCTGTCACGTCCCTTCCCTTCTAAAGGAGACAGTCACCGAGAAGAATCCAGTTATTTAAAACCAAGCCTACTGACCCAGAGCGCCTGCTCAGGCCAGGCCTAGAACACCCCGCTCCATCAGGCAGGATGAAAGGGGCTGCGGTGTGCTGGCGGGGGACAGGCCCTCGGCGGGCCCGGGGCTGCCGCACAGCTGCGGGGCCCCAGATGCTGAAGAGAGAGCAGAGGATCCTGAAGAACGTCCTGGAAACTGGATGGCTCTTCTATGTGCGTTACACCTGCCGGCCTGGAAGGGACCACGACGCCGTGTGTGGAGGTCTGAGTGTTACCTGGAGAAGGTCGTTCACCGTGTCAGTGACCACAGTCTGGCTGTCCCATGAAAAGGAGGCACCTGTGTGGGAGCAGGAGCAGGGGGTGGGCTCTGGTCAAGGAGGCTCCGGAGTCAGAGCCGAGTTCCCAGCCCAGCTCTGCCACTTCCGGCAGTGCAGGATTGACGTGCACCAGGCACGGTGCCCTCACCTGCAAAGTGGGGACTGCCCGCCTCTACCTCAGGGAGCTGTTGTGAGGATTAAGTAAGACCAGCCCCGTGGCCGACACACGGGAGACACAGGCACGCAGGGCACTGATGTTACCGGCTGTGCCCAGGGGTGGGAGAGAGAATCGCTGTTGGGGAGGGGTTGGGAGAGCACCCTGAACTTGGGCTTCGACAAAGCCAAGGTCACAGAGGCACAGAAGGAAGGTGCGTTCCGGACTGGGGAGATCGCCAGCAAGGGAAGGACCTGAAAGGGGCCTCCCCCACTTCCAGGCCTTTTATATTTTCCACTTTCAGCATTTTTGTTGTTTTGTTCTTCGCGTCTAGGAAAATACCTTTGAAAATGGCAGCCTGGCTCAGAAGTGTCCAGGAGCCCCTCTGAACGGGAGCTTGACAGAGTCAGGAGAATCCTAGCAAGTGAGCCCCAAGGAAAAGGGGGTGTGGGGGCCAGAGAGTGGGCGGCTGAGTCCACCCAGGCGCACTTGAACTCTGCTGCTCATTCAGGAGAAGTTTTTTTTGGTTTTTTTTTTTTTTTTTTTTGATAACAGGGACGATTCCTTCTCAGCCCCGGTTAAATGGAAGCCCTCACACCCACACACAAATGCACACACACCAAAGTGAGAACAAACACAGTTGCCCAGGCAAACGTTCGTGTGTGCAGGTAAATGTAAACACTTAGCGACAGGCACACCTGTGCCCAAACGCAATTTGAGCGTAATCCAAAAGTTCTGCATTGGCACCTATGCAGAAGCCTTTATTTATTTATCTTTACAAAAACCTCAGATGTGTGGGACTCATTTCCAGGAGCGACACACCGCCCGCTCGAAAACGGTGATTAATTTCAATATTCTGTTACCCAGGACGCTGGGTGATGGGTGGCTGGTGTGTGTGTGTGTGTGTGTGTGTGTGTGTGACCGATTCTGGCTGAAGCAGCCCTCGGAAGGCACTGGAAATCCTATCCAATTCAGGTTAATCGTGGATATTTGGGGGGTATTATTTTGCCGTGTGACATTAGGACGAGAGCCATCAGGAGAAACAATGCGAACAACATTTTGGAGACTTTCCTTCAAAAGCAAAGGCACGTCCTCCTGTTAGCAAAGCCGCACATGTGCTCCGAAACTCAACTTCAGGCCAGGTAGGGGTTTGTAAAAGAAATCAATCCTGAGCCAGATCAATGCTGAGAACTTACCCTCCGGGCCCCGCAGCTGGCTCAGGAGGGGCCTTCTTAGCCCTGGCTCGTGGCCTGGAGGAGGGAAAAAACAAACACGGATTTCCCTTTTATTTTTTTTTGTAATTGATTTTAATGTTATGGAAAGGATCCAGACGATGAGTCAGAAATCTGGGTTCTAATCCTCTCTCGGCCACCCTAGCCGGCTGTGTGATCTTGGTTGGACAAGTCACTTGCCTGTCTGGGCCTCAGTTTCCTCACCAAAGGAGCTGAGCTGGAACGTCAGAGGCGAGGGGAGCACAGATGATCAATGTCCCAGGCCTGCCCTGGGGCGGGGGGGGGGGGGGGGGGGGGGGGGCGTCCGCAAACCAACACAGGCAAAGAAACGAGGGAGAGATTTTCATACATAGATCCTCAGAAGCAAACACACACACACACACACACACACACACACACACAAAGTCTTGCTTCCCGTGCACGCACATATATCTAAAATGTTTCCATCTTTTTGAGAGGGAATGAATCACTGCAATTCGTAAGCAATGGCGCCTCTATAAAAAGGGAACACATCCCCTTAACGTACCCGCTTCCTTAAAGCAGGCTTCTACATGCTCGTCTGGAGGGCGTCCAGGTCTGTCACTTGACTCTCTCACCATCTTGGATTGAAACATCACAGTTCTGAGCTCAAATCCCAGAGGCTCCTCCCCAGCGGCGGGCTCTCTGGGGTCTCACTGCTCTCGCTCGGGCCGCTGTCTCAGGAGGGTTGGGGGCTTCAGGAGCCCCCGCGGGCCTGGAGCCGCCCCAGTCCCCACGCCTCCCTCCACTGTTCTCTCTCAGCTCACAACCCCCAGATGGGCCGAGACGCCAACCCAGAGACGTTCCCGAATCCAAATTTTGTGGCGCTGAAGCTCCCGGTCCCATTTCCCTCCGGCCCACGAGACACTCACACATGCTCGTCAGCTTGTACGGGAGCACCTTCCGTTCGCGTGCTCTTCCCCACTCCACCCTTCTCCACCCACGTGCGCCCTCTCCTGCCGCAGGGCCTGGCCGGGCACCCAGCTCTCCCAGACCGGCCCCCGCTGTCAGCACGGCCCGTGGCCCTCCCACCTTGGTCCCCTACGGTGGCTATCCACGCACATGTCCGACCTGTCTCCCCTTCAGGACACAGGACTCTGGGTTTGCCCCTGCAGAGCGTGTCCGGTGCCTGCTCACACGGGGCGCACGCGGTAAATGTTGACTGACTGACGGGATGAGCTCATCCCGACAGAGTCACAAACGCCTGATCACAACGTCACGGGTCACGCCTCCCAGAGGTCCCTTAACCGGAATCAAAGCCTTAAGTTTCCTAACTCTGGAACTGGAGTTTCGGGCAGGGAAGGCGAGCAGGCAGGGCAGGGAGCCTGCGGGGCTCTGACCCCAGGCCCGTCTCAGCAGATCCCTGCTCGGGCGTCACCGTCAGCTCCACCCTCGCTGTCCTCAGGCAGCGCCCGCAGGACCCAAAGGCTTCAGGGTGCTTTCGTTTCAGCCCCTCGCCAACAAGCAGACAGATGGGCCAGGACTGCTGCTCAACAAACAGGAAGGGGCTGAAGCCCAGGGAGGCCGGGAGGCCCCGGAGACAGACCGGCCGTGAGGCTGGCGCAGCCCGGGCTCCCGGGTCCCGCGGCCTGGTCACCGCTCACACGGCCCGCCGCCGTGGGTCCCCTGGTAGATCACCAGCGTTACACGTGACCCCCCTTTTCCGCTCTGCCTGGGCGGGTCTGACTCGGGACCCCCGAAGTGAGGGAGGGAGGGCTCCTGTGACCCGGGGCGGTGACTGCCTCTCTGGGCCCCACAGCTCCCGCTGGGGGGAAGGCGCCATGGCTGTCCCACAGACTGGCAGGCCCTGAGTGGTGTCACAAAACGACCACACCCCAAGGTGCCTACACAAGCAGCACATGCGTGTTCAGGTGTGAGTTCTTTCAAGATTTGTAATTTGTGGCAGTTTCGTCTCTAGCATTCTAAAGAAATAAGCACATCTGCGCCTAATACCGCGATGATCATCTCGTACTGTTTTCCTTGCAGAAGTCCCTCCGGGGGCCTGAGTTTTGGGTCCCTCGAATCCTGAACCCCCCCCCAGGAACACCCCTCGGCCACAGCGTGGTGCGAAGCCGGGCCTAGAACCAGGTTTTCTGGATCCTGGCCCAGGGCTCCTCCCACAACCCTTTGCTTCAGAGACGGTGTGTCATTTACGTGTTTGGACGGTGCTGCGCACACAGAAGGGACTCACAGATGCCACGGCTCCCCTGGGGGCCTGTCCTTCGTGGTGAAGTCCAGGCGGGGCCGTGGCAGTGACCTCCACCTGATGAGAAGTCCTCTTCCTGAGGCCTCTGGCCCTTTCACAGCGGGCCGGACCTGTCAGTCCACAAAGCGGAGGGTCCTGGGGACGGGGGACGGTGCGGCCAGAGTGATGTCTCCACGCCCTCGGCTCCCTCTCGTCACCGCGACGGGCCGCACGCGTGGAGGCCTGAGAGCGCCTCCGGTCCCTCTGGGCAGGGAGTCCGCTTGCTAGAGGCCACAGTGACGGAGCCAGGGCGCCGGGACAGCCGGGGTAAACAGGGGCGCGCGTGGGGACAGCCGGCGTGCCAGCCCAACCGCCTGAGACTCGGCGAGGGGTCAGCACTGCCTCCGAGCTCGCCTCCCTGGCCCCCCGGCCGGGCTCCCCGGAGCCACCGGGCAGGGGCCACCACCGTCCCCGCTGGAAAGCTCCCAGGGCCGGGAGCCCCCCGCCCGCACAGACGCCCGTGCTGACATCGCTCCCCGTGACCCTGAACGCGCTCGTTCCTGTGTGGAACCCCGGCTGCCCCGGCCCTCAGGACGGGCCCGATCTCCGCCCGATGACGGCTTCTCGGGTGTTTGAGGAGCACTCCCACGGGCTCCCCCAGAGCCTTCCTTCCGCCAGGCGAACATTCCAGTTCCGTCCACCTCCTCTTTTCTGACATAATTTCCAGACCCTCCGCTCTCCTGGTCTCCCTTTTCACACATACGCAGCTTTGACCACAGCTCCCTTCAACACAGACCAGACCCAACGCTGCGGAGGAGGGCGGGCGCCCCCGAGGCCGAGAGCTGTCACCCCCGCGAGAGGCCTCCAGGCCACTCTTAACGGTGACCAAGACTTTCACGGCCTCTTGGCCCACATGCCGAAAGCTGGGCCTCCCTCCCACGAATGACCGCTGAGCCGTCTCCTCAGCCCCTCCATGACCCTGATGCAGAGTCTGGGGAGGACACTGTGATCAGACAGATTTGTTGAGTTTGGGGGCATGAAATACCCCGTGGTCAAATCGCGTCACGTCCACCCACGCCCTGGGTAGGACCGCGCCTCTCTCTGAAGACCACACCAGCCCTGTGATGGGGACAGCCCTCAGCTGAGAACAGAGGAATGAGGTCCCAATTTCAGGCCACAGTGGCCCTGAGAAGCCTCGTATCTTTGCCAAATTTGACTTTATTTTCAACAAAACCAGCTGAAAAGGCAAATAGACCCAAGTCCACATTCCGCGAGCGAGTCGTGAGACAGAAGCAGGCTACACGCAAGAACGGGATTGTGATCCAGGAGGTTTGGGGACACTGGCGTAACCGAGGGTAAGGAGGCCCCGGAACCTGGAAACACTAATGGGCACGGCGCCCTCCGAGTGTGGGCACAGGAGGGGCGTTGGGGGACCCGTTTCCCGAGTCCTGGTCTAAAGCGTCGGGCCTCCGCCGGCCACTGCCCACGCCCTGTCTGTTCGTTCTTTCAGCAAGTCCGTTCCCAGCGCTCCTAGAAACCCCGGCGTGGACCGCGCTCGCGCCCCAGCGGGGAAGACCCACGGACGCACAGAGGGGGGTCCACGTGCCAAGTCATAGACCAAGTGGCAAAGGGCCTGGAGACCACTTAGCACAAGCCCCTGTGTCACAAAGGAGGAACCGGCGGCCAGGCGGACGGAGGACATCCCGGCCACGTGGCCTGAGGGCCAGGCCAGGGCTCAGCGGCTGGGCTCCTGGCTCCCAGGCCTGACCTCCGTCGACCGTGCGGCTCAGGGCCCAGGGCGCACGGACTGGGATGGATGACTTTTTTTTTTTTTTTAGTTTGAGAGAGAGAGAGGGAATGAGTGGGGCGGGGGCAGAGAGAGAGAGGCGCAAGCGGGCCCTGATGCCGGGCCCGATCCCACGGGCTGCAAGATCGTAGCCCCAGCTGAAACCGAGAGTTTGAGCTGATGCTTTCCCAGCTGAGCCACCCAGGCGCTCCTGGGCTGGATGACCTTTCTCGCCCCGCCGAGGGCTGAGATTTGATGAATCTGTAACGAAACCTCCTTAAGCTCAGAGAAAACCAAGGCAGGAGGTGGGCTCACTTGCCGGGAGGACCCTGGATCGGACGAGCGGGAGGAAAGAGCGCACAGCAGGCGTCGGGAGAAGGGTTTCAGGGAAACTGAACACCTGCCGTGCGTCCAGCTCGGTGCTGAGTGCTACAGATGCCCAGCCTCAGGTAAGTCTCGAGACAATACTAGAGGACCGCTAGAATCATCCTCATTCCCATTTTATAGATAATGAGACTGAGGCAGAGAGATTCAGTAACTTGTCCGAGGCACCAGATGCCCAAGCCTCGAGCAGGACAGTCTGATTTCAGAGCCTTCATCCTGTCCTGTCGCCCTTGGAGGCGGTTGGAAGTGTTTCTGTTGTCGCATTTTAAAAGGGTGATTTATGGGGCGCCTGGGCGGCTCAGTCGGTTAAGCATCCGACTTCGGCTCAGGTCATGATCTCACGGTTCGTGGGTTCGAGCCCCACGTCGGGCTCTGTGCTGACAGCTCAGAGCCTGGAGCCTGCTTCCGGTTCTGTGTCTCCCTCTCTCTCTGACCCTCCCTCACTCACGCTGTCTCTGTCTCTCAAAAATAAGTAAAAAACATTTAAAAGATTTTAGGAAAATAACAAGGGGCTTCACTCTAGAAAAATGTCCCATCGCAAGTAGAGAGAACAGCACAGCGAGTTGCCACAGGCCCACTGACGCGTGGCCCGTCTTGTTTCATTTTTATTCCCATACCCACCCCCCCTCCCATCACCAAGGGCTTTTTCCGAAGCAAACTGCATACATCGTAGAACGACACCCGCAGATCTTTCCGGGGGCATCTCTAAAAGGTACGGCTGATCCTGTTCTCAGGCACCGCACCTCACGTGCTCCGACGGAGAAGGACCTTCTGCCGGGGCGCCCCTCCCCCCACATACATACACGCACCCGACGCTGGGCCAGCCGCGGCCCGAAACAGCTGGGTCTGCGCCCCCGGGTACAGGGGCCGTCGGCTCACTGGGCGGCACGTCCCAATGCCCTCACCTCACAACCCGGCCGGGTGGTCTCCCTGGGGCCCCTCGGGCTGTCTGGTGCGGCCACAGCCCCTGCCATCAGCGTGGCTCCTCCCGAGATGGAAGGCAGCTGGGTGCGCTGGGTTGTTCCACGAACGCCAGCCTTTCCTGACCAGCCTAGACCCGGCCCCTCACCTCACCCCGGCTCCTATTTCAGGATGATTTGAGGCTCCCTCTGCCTAGGAGGGAATGGTGCCCCATCCTGCCCAGTCTAAGAGCAAGAGGTAGGGAAGAGATGTCGCCGAAACACCTCGATTCAGTGCAGTCAGAGATCCACTCATGAACTGGGAGAATCATGTCTCGCTCTCCTCATCTGCAAAATGGGAGCATAACACCAACCTACCTCGAGGTGCGGCTGTGAATGTCCAATGAGGGTCAAGTCTTCGCTGTGGATTTGTTTGGGTTGGGGAGGATGCAGTACCTACCATGGCCAGCAGGTGTCACCCAAAGACTAGCACCCAAGACGGGGCGGGCCTCGGTGGGCAGGGGGCTGCTCCTTGGAGGGGGCTCTCCATCTTAGATCAGGTGGGACTTGGGGGAAGTGGAAAAAAGTTCAGCCTGAGACTTCTCCTTAGAAAAGTCAGTCTGGGGCTGGCTCTTCCCAGAGTGAAAAAGTGGAACCGCGCCACCTTCAAAGCGTGCTCCCGGGAAAATCCCGCAGTGACACAGGCCCCAATAACCCATTTTACAGATGAGGAAATTGAGGCTTCAAGAAGGAGGTGAGGCAGCCACCAAATGACAGAGCTTGGACTTCGGATTCCATATCCTGGGCCTTCAGCTGAGGCACAACCTCAAAACCTTCGTGACTGAGGAACGTGTGGAAGAGGCACGGGATGTGCCGACCCCTGAGCACATCTCCCCTCCGTGGGGCTCAGACTCCACTGTGCAGGGAGGCGCTGGACTAGATCGACGGCTCCCAGACTCAACCACACAGCCGCACACGCGTGCACACGCGCACACGCAAGGAAAAGGAGACGGAGAAACGCCAGGTCACAGAACCAGGACCTGAATTCTGCGTTGCCCAGGGATCTGTGTAAGCAGCCCAGCGCGGGACGGGCCGGCATCTGGGAAACAGCGGACTAGAAGAATCCCTCGTGGGTTCACGTTCTGTAGTTTCATAAACAATTTCCACGTTCGCTTGTCGAAACACCCAACCCGGCGCCTGGCACATCACTTGATATTCCAACGCCCCAGGATTTTGCTGGATGCATGATGGAGACAGTACGCAGCCCCCACTCGGGGGGCCTGGGCCGACCCTGCGCCATCCCTCAGTGCACATCCGCGTCGCATTTTTGTACCATTTTATGGCTTGTTTATACACACGGTCTCATTCAATCTCTTCAACGAGTTGAGCATTATAATCGCCATTTTACAGAAGAGGAGGTTGAGGCTCGGAAACACTGAGGGGCTTGCCCGGCGAGTCTGCAGCAGAGCCGGGCTCCGAACCCACGGCTGTTCTGCCCGCCGCCAGCGCCTCCCCCACGGCAGATTCCGGTTTGATAGCCTTTTCCCGGCAGGGTTTGAGAGGAGGGGAGATGTCAGCCCGAGAAGAGCTGGTCCTCCTAACCTGTCGGGAATTCCTTCAGGTCCGGGGGGAGAGGTGACATCGGAGTTTGTCCAGAGACGCCAGGGAGGGTGGCCAGGTCCCACGCGGGCCCCCCGGGAGCGCCGGCTCTCCACGCGGGCCCGGCTCCCTGCAGGAATCTGGGTATCTGCCGCCCCCTAGTGCCAGGAGGGGGGCCGGCCGGGGGTGCCCGCTCCCGACACAGCACGGACTCTGCCCGCACCCCCCGCCGGCCGCACGCGGAGCCGGGCTCTGGGCTCCTCTCTGCCAGCTGCTGCCAGCCGGCCTCTACTCCTGGCTGGCGGGGAGGGACGGACGCTGTGCTCCGACTGGGCGCTCGCTCTCCGCCGCGGGGCCCAGGCCCGAGGAGGGGAGGCCCAGGCCCCGGGGAGGCAGGCTGGATCCGGCCCGGTGCCCGGGCCTCCTGATGCCCCCTCCCAGCTCCAACACCACTAGCACCACGCGCGTGCCCACCACACCCTCCCCCCCCACACGCCCTCACCACCGAGGGGGAACTTAGAATCACGACGCTTTGTTCGCAAACCCTCCCCGGTCCCAGCACCAGAGCCAGAGACCGCCGTCCGCTGGGCCTGGGGGGGACTGGGGAGCCCACCCTGAGCGGCCGCGGGCCTCTGGCGGCACCGGCCTCTCTTTGGGACCTGGCCCGCCTGAGGGTGGCCTCGAGGGCCCCTACCTCTTGCTCCTCCGGAACCGCGTCCTGAGAAAAACACACGGAACCGCCAACGGGAAGGCAGCACAAGGGGGGGCGCCCAGGAGGCCGGGAAGGGGCCGAGGAGGCCGAGCGCAAGTATCCACAGCCCCGGCTCGTTAAGGACTGATCAGGAGCAAGGAGCCCCCGAGACTGAGAAACCGTCTGTCCACTGGGGAAACTGAGGCGCGGGGGGGACCTTGTTCACAACGAGCTAAGCCAGGGTCTCAAAGCCGGGCTGGCTGGTCCCAGAGCCTGTGATCTTTACCGCGATGCCAAGGAAGAAATGCCGGCCGTCCCCTGGACAGGCCCACGGCAGGGCATCCCGAGTGACCACCCGCCGCCCCCGCCCCCGCCCGGATGGTAACGCCCAGCGGCTCTCCTGGCCCCGTGGGGGAGGGGAGGGGCGGGGCCCGCTGTGGGTGGTCTCTCTGGCCGGCCCCACTCCCGGGCTCATTCAGCACACAGTGAGCACCTACTCTGTGCCGGGGCAGGCGGGGCTCTGGGGGCTGGTGGGGGGCAGGGCGCAGACGTGAAGGGACGGTCAGAATCCCGGGAGACGGGGCCCCCGGCAGGTCTCCAGGGGTGCGGGGGAGGACAGGTCAGGGAGGGCCCAGGAGTGGCTGAGACCCCGCAGGGCTCGCCCCGCGCAGGCGTCTGAGGGCCGAGGCCACTCCCCGATGACGTCACGAACCGTGCCGTGGGCACACGGTCCACGGACTCGGACTCGAGACCTGAAATACGGTTCACCTGGGCGCGGAGGACGCCCAGCTCGCGCGCAGGCCGGCTGCCGGGAAACAAGGACCCCGAGGGAATGCGGCACGCTCGTGGCTCTGGGCCAAGCCAGCCTCGTGCTGTGCTGGGTCAAGTGTGTCTGTCCGTCCGCCTTCATCGCTTTAGCTACGAAGAGGGAGCAAGTGTGCATTTGTGGCGTGTGCGCGCGCACCCCGCTCTCCCTGCGCACGGCTCCCCGGGGGACTGGAGGGAACAGGGGGTCGCTTACCCTTGCCCTCGGCCCCTTGACGTGAGAGCCCATGCCTGGAATTTTTGTCTCGTGTCTGCGTTTCCCAAAGCCAAGCCCAGAGACAGACGGGGGCCTCCTCAGGCTCACACAGCAGGCTGAGGGCAAAGCCGGCAGCAAGGCCCGTTCTCCAGCCTGTCCTGCGCCAGCTGTGCCAGGGACGTTCTGGGGCACAGCTGGGCCCTCCCACTCCTCCCCCAAACCCCTGCTCACCTGGGCGACTCCTCCTGGGGAGGAGGAGAGAGAATTTCTTGAAAAGAGAATCGAGTTTAGTTAGAGCCCCAGGGACGAATGGCCACCAGGAGACCCTGGGGGCCTTCGGGGCTGGGGGTTCAAAACTCTGGAAGGTCACACAGGGTCGGAACAGGCAGCCCAACAAGGGGGAAAAATAAGATGCCAACCAGAGCTCAGGAATGGCCCCCCCCATGCCCCTCTGTCCATCCGCACCTGGGGAGAGCCCCCCACTTGGGTCCCCCAAGCCCTCCCTGGGCACCAAGGTCCCAAGTTCTAGGAAGGATGTCCTTCCAAGCCTTCAGTCGCTCAGCTGCACGCAATGTGAAGCGCCCGCGTGCCGGAGGGAGGCCGCTGCGGCCGAGCAGGGGGCACCTGTGCGGGTCCGGCGCTCGCAGGCCAGCCCGGGGCTCCGCACTGCGCTCCCAGCGGTCCTGGCTCCAAGGTCCTACCCGACCCGTCTTCCCAGCCGGACACTCCCCACCGAGGCAGTGGCTGCGGCACTTGCCTCAGACCTTCCCCTCCCCCCCCCCCCCCCCCCGGGGCCTGGTGTGTGTCAGGGGGCGGGAGAAGAAGGGGCGTGTCGCTGCCGCCCCCAGAGGTCTCTGCTGACCGCAGCTCGGATGGAGCTCAGCTGCCCAGGGCCGCAGGTCATCTCCCCAGCAGCAGCCCCGCCCGAGCTGGGAGGAGCTGGGAGGGGCAGGAGGAGCACCGGGGAGCACTCCACTCCCCTCTCCGCCTCGAGCAAGGCCCTCTCCCCCCACCCCACCCTGTCTGCCCAGAGACCCCCGTCCCTCTGACAGAGGTCGGACCAGAGAAGGTCCTTAGGGTGGGCTATTTAGGGCACCCCTCCTTGAGCAGCCCGGGGGCGTGGGGTTGCTGGGGGCGTGTGAGTCTCCCAAGGGTTAGGAAGACCGAAGGCCCTTGCCAGGGGCGCCCGCGCTCTGGAAAGGAGATCGCTGCCTGTGGGATCCGGGGACCATCCCGTGCAAACCCCCAGTACCTCCGCAGGGAAGCCGAGTGCAGGGCCCATCCAGGCCATGAGCCAGACGCCCAAGAGGGGATCTCCTGCAGCCCCCCGCTGCGCTCTTTCCCAGCCCCCTCCCACACACGTGAGCCCCCCATCCCCCAGCGTGCAGAGGCTGGGCGGGGAGCTCAGGCATGGGGCACTCCAGCCGGGACAGAGGCGACACTAGCAAACGGGGTCACCACCTAATTCTGCCCACCCTGCCCGCATGCCCCGCTCTTCCTGTGCATGGAGGCTGCGGGGAGATGCCGGGGTGGAGCAGGCGCCGGAGAAGCCCCCACGGCCCTGGGATCCAAGGCCGGCACACACCTTCTAGGCCCTGGGGTGAGGCTGCCTCTGGGGCAGGGTGGCCATGTTGTCGTGAAGCCCTGGCACCTCCACCCCATATCTGTTCCCCCGCCTCCCCCTCCTCACTGCCCGCTGTGCCCACCTACTAGGCCAGTGACCCGCGCAGCTGGGAGGGGGTCCACAGACAGGGTCCCCTGGGGCTGGGGTTCAAAACTAGCAAGGACTCAGCACGTAAGTCAGCAGCCCGGGGGCTGGAGCTGAGAAGTGGGTGCCCAGCGCCTCCGCCTCTCTCGGGTCCTGCTCATTACGCTGATTAACTCCAACCATGGGGTTGGAGGCTTCGCGGTTGCCCCAAGCTCCGGGGAAGACGCGCAGACCACACTGGATCCCTGCCTTCAGAAGGGGAGCGGGGGCAAGACCCACAGCCCCACAAATCCCCCCAGAACAGGCAAGAGGTCGACCTGCGGGAGGTGCAAACGGAATGGGAAGAGCCCCCATCTTTCCCAGGAAACATGGCCGGGGCGGAGCAGACCGTTCGTGGGGGCGGGGGCCCTACTGTCCCCAAAGGGTCTTGGAAAGAGTTGAAAAAAATCAAACTTGAAGGAGGTCTAGACTGAGACACGTGCTCCCTCTGGTGGTAATAATGGGAATTGCACCCTCTCGAACCAGGCGGTATTTGGGGGTGCGGTTAAGAGTACATTCATCCAATCATTCCAAGGCTTGGTTGCCCTTTGTGACTCAAACTGTGTCTGAATTGTGAGAAACCCCAAAGGGAAGTGGAGGTTCAGTAGCTCCCAGTCCATGCGACCTTTGTGGGAGGGAAGGGAAAGTATTCGTATGGGCCCTGACCAAGATCAGGTCACAGACATCAGAACGTCACTTGGACCGGTGGGTCTCAGCCCCAGCTGGCCGGCAGACTGGCTCCCGGGCCCGTCTCCCACTGGGAGCTTGTGGCACCTCAGTTTTCGTGGGCCCCACGCCAAGATTCATGCCCAGTAGTGCTGGAGGGCACGCGGGGGGTCTGGTGGTTTGAACAGCACCCGGGCTCTCTGGGGCATGGAACCGGGACCCAAAGGAGCCTCGGGGTTCACAAGGGTGGAGGGTTTGCAGCCAGGGGCGGAGAGGGGAGTGGTCCACCCGGACCCTTGCAGCAGCTGGAACTCCCCTCCTAGCTGGCACCCTCGAGGCCTGTGTGCAGAACATTCTAGAAGTGCAGCTCCTCTCCACAGCTTGCGTTTCTCCCCAGGTGCCCCGCAGACCTGGAACGCTCCCTCTTCCTGTTTGTCTTGCTGTCGCATGGAGAAGTTTCCAGAACTGACCTCCCCACTTCCCGTTCAGTCTCCCGCCAGCACCGACAGCTCGTGTATGGAAACGCTGAACTCCACTCAACGCTGGGGCCTGGCCCGTTGATGGTCTTCGTGAGCCCACGTTGGGAGCAGGGTGTCGCAAAGACCTTGGCCCCGGTTGTAAGTGGCCAGGCTTCCCTGGTCCCCCGGACCGTGCCCCCCGCCAGCCCCTCTGTCTTCTCCCTCGGCTCTCGGGGCCCACGGGGGGTCAGTGGGGCTCTGCCACCCCCCCCAGGTGTCATGAGGGCTGCCGGAGACCTGGCTTCTAGCTCCAGCCCCGATACAGGCGGGCTGCGCCGCCTGCGCATGCCACTGCCGTCCAGGGCCTCAGTTTCCCCTTCTGAAAAGTGAAGCTTGTCTATGTGGTTCTCTAAGGACCTTCCGGGTTCAAGCCTTCTGGGATCCTGCGAGGGTCGGTGGCCTGCAGGGCCCGGGGGCCGTGGAAGAAGACACAGGACTTAATGCGCACATGGATCGGTGGCCTGCCTGCCTCTGGCCCCCAGGCATCCCCCCAAACTCCACTGACGCCCCCGCCCCGGCTTACAGAGCCTGACAGGGAGACCGGACACCAGGTGGCGCTGTGATCCGGCCAAGGCCTCCTTCGTAGGGAAGCCGGCGAGAGAGAAGCGGGCTCCTTCTGAAATGGCCAGGGGGGACCCAGCGGCGCTGCAGGGAGGCCGCGGGGTCAGGAGGTTGGGCACTGGTGGGAGAGGCAGCCTGGCACCATCTTGGCCCGAGCTGTCCGTGGGTGGGTGCCTGCCGCGTGGACGGGGCTGGAGGATAGGAGACCGAGGGCCCCACCCCCACTGCCCACCCCTGGCCCCAGGCTTCCCCAGGGTAGCCCCCCAAAAGGTGGATAAGAACAGGCCCAATAGGAGCCCCCAAGCCCCAGGTGGAAAGGGTGTGGTCTGAGCTTAGCGCCAAGGTCGGGAGGTGGGTAGGGAGAGAGCGCAGGGGCCCACGCCAGGGCCCCCCGGCCCGCCCCACCCGGCCCACGGGGCACCTGGGGGCTGGCAGGGGGCACTCAGGTCACCAACAGCTCAGGGCACGTCTGCACGAAGTCCCAGCACAGAGCTCCGGGAGCAGCCTCGGGGCCTGAGGCAGGAGCCCAAGCAGCACCGAACGGTCCTGGGCCTTCAGACTTGCCGGCTGTCTGCCTGGCGCTCTGCAGGCGGCTGGTCCTCCGCCCGCGGGCTCAGGCCGCAAGGGGAGGCCTGCAGGTGCTAACTTCCTGCCGTAATAGGCCTGCGCACCTGAGCAGCTCCGGAACACGGAGACCAGGCTGCACCCACCCCAACTTGGAAGGGCGGTGGGTCACGGCAGGGCGAGGGGAGAAGGAGGGAGGGAGGCCAGGAAGGCGCCATCTCCGTGGCCGGCTTTATTATTAACAGGAGGCGGCCCTGAGGGGGAGGAGGCCATGCGCACCCAGGGGTCACCTGGAGCCTGGCACTGCCTTCAGCCGAGGGCCTGGTGGTGCTGGGGACAAAGGTCCACCGCTCAGGAAGGCTTCCCAGCGGCCTGGCGGAATGAGCCTACAGCTGCCTCTGCAAAGACAAAGACGGGGTTCGGGCTGTGTTGGGGGCAGAGCGGGGCTTGTTTCCCTCCTCGCTCATCCACCTTCCTCTCTGCAGCCGCCCCTGGCCACACACCCACACCGGGCGCCTGGCCATCGTCTGCAAACCCAGCTGGGGGCTGCGAGGCCCAAACCTCCCCCCAGCCCACCCTGAGCTCTCCCGTGTCTGCACGGCCACCCCCGCCGCCCCCCACCCGTGCCCCCCACCCTTACCGGCATCACAGCTCATCTCCGTTGACCTGCCTGGGGTGGGGAGGGAAGAGCGCAGGTCAGAGGTCCGAGGACGAGCTGGTGAGTCTAGGGGTCCCTGAGGCTGGGGACCCCTCCTCAAAGGCCTGGGAGACCGAACTCCTTGGCCTGCGCCCCCTCCCGCCCCCTCCGCCCCCCGCCCCTCCTCACTCCGCCCCCTCCGCCCCCCCTGCCCCTGCCTCACTCCGTCCCCCTGGGCAGACACCCACCGGTGTTTGTGTTTGCTCCCGCAGCGGAGCCGTTTGCCTGGAGGGAGAAAGGACAGGAGCTTCCGTCAGCCTCGTTTCGCAGGGGACCCTCTCTGCCCACCCGCCTGAGACACGGGTGACTACTCCTCTCTTGACGGGGCCATAAGCATTCCGGGGGCCCAAGGCAGTCAGTCAGTCAGTCAGCAAACATTTAGTGCAGTGACTCCATGGTAGGCTGAGCACGCCCAGAGCAGTAGCCCAGCCTGGGCCACCGCGGTGCTCCCTGCCCAGGGCTGGGCACACAGTAGCCGCCCGGTGAGCCCTTGCAGGAGGACGACTGTGAGGCCAGAGCCAGGATCTCTGCTCAGGCTGGTCCACTGGCTGCAGCTGTGTGCCCCACACTACATGGCTGCCCACGAGACACTTCCAGACACTTCCAGAACCAGCCATGTCTGCAGACTGAGGCCTCCAGACGGGATGGCACCAGCCACGGACGTGCTGGAATCCTGGGACGCAGACCTGGTCGTGTTTCTCTGTGTGTTTCTTCTGGGTGCACCGAACCAAGTCAGTAAGCACTTAGTAAGCCCCTGCTGTGTGCCGGCTGGGGGACAAGCAAGGACCCTCTCTCCTCCAGAACACTCTATGCCTAGCCTGAATGCTTTCGCGGCTGCCGCGTCTTGGGATGCTAGCCCGGACTGTGTAAGGTAAGTGGGAACATCCCTACTTAACAGATGAGCAAACTGAGGCCCAGGGAGTTGGGGATCCGTGGTAAACCCGCAGCCCTGATGGCTCCCAGCTGCATTTGCTTTCCGGCAGGGGGAGGGGCAGCTGAAGCCAGCTCTGCCGCTGATTGGCCATGGAGCCCAGAGCAAACTGCTGCACCTGCCAGCGTGGGAGGTTCGCATCTGAAAAACGTGAGTCTGGACCAGCCCTCAGTGTTGCTGCGAAGATTAAATGGACTGAGACGGGGCGCCAGGGGGGCCCAGCAGGCTACAGGTCTGACTTCGGCTCAGGTCATGATCTCGCGGTTTGTGGGTTTGAGCCCCGCGTCAGGCTCTGTGGTGACAGCTGGGAGCCTGGAGCCTGCTTCAGAGTCTGTGTCTCCCTCTCTCTCTGCCCCTCCCCTGCTCACACTGTCTCTCTCAAAAATAAATAAACATTACATTTTTCTAAAATAAATAAAAAGTTTTAAATAAATGGACTGAGATGTAGCTCATGCCAGGAAAGGAAAGTGATCGGATCTGGCCAAGGGAAGTGCCCAGTGGAGGCTGGTCCCCTCCCCTTGAACCCCTGTCCCCGGACTGGAGTGTCCCAGGCGGGACCAGCCTGCTCTCGCATTCAGCAGCTCCTCCAGTGGCCACCAGAGGGCGCACGCCAGGCCACGGGAACCTGCCCTGTGCGGTGGGAGGAGGACCGCGTAGGGAGGCCTCCCGGCGCCTCTGTCTACCCGGTGTCCGTCAGTTCCCACATCCCGCAGGGGGAGTGCAGGGGGGCCGAGAGACTCCCTCCCTCTGGGGGTCCGGGAAGCGGTGAGCGGGCTCTCCCCACCCCCACGCGGGGAGAGAAGAGGCGGCCCGCGCAGCACCCCCCACCCCCGAGGCCGCCCCGCTCACTGAGGATGATGATGAGCCCCACCACGAAGGCCAGGGCGGCGAAGATCAGGCCTCCTTTCCGGACGGTCTCGTAGTCTGAGAAGGAGAGGGCGAGGAGGTGGGACCCGTGGCCGCAGCCCCCCGGCCCACTCCCAGCACTCCCCCCCCCGCCCCCCCCAGCAGCCCCACGCGGACCACGGGGGGGGGGGGCGGAAAGGGCAAGCCAGACGGGGTGTCCAGGGCGGCGGCCGCAGGGGTGCGGGAGGAGGACCCAGCAGGCCTACCGTAGTGGAACGGGTCCACGTCCCCCGCGGGGCTGCCACCTGCAGAGAGAGCCAGGCCGTGAGCGCCGCGCGGACAGGTGGACGCCGGCCTGCCCTCCCCGCGGCCCGAGCGTCCACGTGGCCCGCGAACGTCGGGACGGAGTCGAGCCCCCTCGGGCCGAACGCAGCATCCAAAGCGGAGCTCGGAGCTGCCCGGGGCCCTGGGACCGCGGGGCGGGGGTGGCGCTTCCCCGGCCTCGCTTCCTGGGCGGCGGCCGGGCCGAGGGGGGCGGGGGGGCAGGGGGGCCAGACGCCCGGCAAACGTGCGCAGGAGCCGAGGGCCCTTCGCATTCACTGAGCGGAAGGGGGAGCCCGCGGCCCCGCTCGGAGACGTGTTTAAAGTCGCTGCGAAAGTCTGGAGCAGAACTGGGCCTTGAACTTGGGTTTCTTGATTCTTCTCTCCTCAACGGAAGGCAAATTCTTTGAAGAAACATTACTATACAGTGTTTGCCACATGCCAGGCTCATTTAGCCGCCAAACAACCCTATGAAGGGGCGCCTGGGGGGCTCGGCCGGTGAAGCGTCCGGCTTCGGCTCAGGTCATGATCTCGCCCTTCGAGGGTTCGAGCCCCGGGTCAGGCTCTGTGCTGACAGCGTGGAGCCTGGATCCTTCTTCCCATTGCGTGTCTCCCTGTCTCTGCCCTTCCTCTGCTCAAACTCTCTCTTTCTCTCTCACAAAAATAAACACTAAAAAACTTTAAAAATGGGAAGGGAAGCAAAAGTAATATAAAAACAGGGAGGGGGCAAAACATAAGTGACTTAAATACAGAGACCAGAGAGTTACTGGAGGGGTTGTGTGGGGGGCGGGCTACCCGGGGAAGGGGCACTGAGGAACCTACTCCTGAAATCGCTGTTGCACCAGGTGCCAACTTGGATGTAAATTATAAAAACTAAATAAATTATTAGATATAAATAAATAAATAAAAACCCTATGAAGCATTACTATTGATCCAGTATAGTCCCTAAGAAGATGGGGGCACACAGGGGGCACGTTACATGCCGTAAAGGGGGAGCTGGGATTTGAACCCCAGCAGGGGGCTGCTAAGAATCCAGGGGCCTTAACCCCTCGCTGCCTCTCATGGGCAGAAGGAACAAGACATCCCAAGGTCAAGGGGGTGTGGTCCCTGCCTCCTGTGGTGTTTCCACCCGAGGTGTCTCGGCCCTGCCCCCTCCCAGACACCGAGCGCGCTTGTCTTTGGGCAGCTCGAGGGCGCCTGGCCACGGTCCGGGGGCTGCTGTCCTGTCCCGGTCAAGCCCCTTCTTGGCACCAAGGAAGCCGCATGCGAGGTAGAAGGGAGGCGGGAAGTGGCACCCCCGGTGTTGTGCTGAGCCGAGTCCCGGGTCACGGTGGGGGGTTCGGGTCCTGGCGGGCCCACTGGTCCCCAGTGCGGCCTCCCTGGCCAGGAGGGGTCAGTGCCTGGGCCGACAGGGGTGACTGTGGGGGCCCGGGGTCCTTTCCCCGCAGGAGCCCACCAAGGTCGTCTCCCGGGATTCGGTTCAGGTCTTGTTCAAGGTCACAAGGGGAGTGAGCGCGGAGCCAGGACTAGACAGCGCACTCGCCCCCCCCCCACCACGACACCAGGAAGCCACCTCCTCCCTGCTCCCTTGTCCTGAGCCATTTGGTGAGCCCACCCCCACCCAAAGCCCTCACCTTCTCTAGGTCGGGCTCAAAGCCCACCGTGGTCCACCAGGCCCGTGAACCTCCAGGCCCGAGGCACCCCACCGCAGCATCCTCCGAGGGGAGTCCCAAACCTGGGGCCTCTCAGAGCCAGCCTGGCCCCCTCGGCCTCCCCCTCTGAGCTTAGATAGTCCTGAAAGACGTGTTGTGCCAGGACACATGCCCCGGATGGAGGCGCACCCCCAGCCCCAGCTCTCCCCTCCCCGGCCCCCAGCGCTGCCCTTCAGAGTTAGGGCAGGACCCTCTTTCCAAAGCAACCGCTAAAGAATCCTCACAGGAGGCTGGTGAGGGTGGGGGAGGGGCTGGGGACGCTGGAAGGCGGCTCGTCCCTCCAAAGGTGGCCCCCCGGCTCACACAGGCTCGCCCACACTCACCGTCGTCCGTCGATGGCCCTGTCATGTCCCTAGCGGCCTGGGCTGGTCTCCACTGCCCTCTCCTGCCTCGGCTTCGGGGACACTGCCTGGCCTGGGTGGCCAGGGGCGAGGTGGGGGCATTAAACATTAACAGTGCCAGGTAATATTTACCCGAGTCACAAGGGAAGCCCTGGTGGGAGCGGAGGGCTCCCTCCGAGGTCCGAGGGGGTGAGGGGTGCAGGGGCAGGCAGGGGGCAGGCAGGGGCCAGCTGGGTTTCCAAATCCTCCCAAAGGAAATTTCCAGAGAAGCGTTGGGGAGAGCAAGGCCACAGTATTCTTCCACTGGCCGGAGCCGCGGCGGCCGGGGCCGGGGCAGCGGGGAAAGGGGGCTTTCCAAATTACGTCCAGTGTGCTATGCACCTCGGGGGCCAATGTCAAGGGCCCCCGGAGCCCCAGCCCCGCGGCCGCACACCTCACCACCCACCGTGGAGATCACGGTTTCGGCTGCCATTTCTTACCCGGCGCTCAGGGCCCCCTGAGCTGGTCCCGAGGGGCTGCCCCTCCCACCTCACAGCCGGGCAGCCCACCGTGCAGTCCACACCCGGCCTGTGCATCCTCCTTTCCTTCCTCCCTAGCAGCTCGCACCTCCGCCAGGCAGGCTCCGGCACCCCTCACGGGTCTCCTCCTTCCTGTGCCCCTGCCATTGTCCCTCTGCAATCCGGGGTCCACACCGGCCCGGCTGCACCTTCAAGGAAGGGCCCAGTCCAGCCCCGGGGAGAATGCCTTGCCTTTATCATTTACTAATCACTTTCCTTGTGCCTCGTGTTACTTCCCATTTTGCAGAGGAGGCGTCTGAGGCACAGAGAGGGTAGGGCTCTGGCCCAAAGGCACACAGCCAGTGAGGGGCAGAGTGGAGAACGACAGGCAGGCCTTGGGCTTCCCCACACCTGAGGCCGCCTCCCCACTCTGTGGTGGCCTCCTTCGCCTCGGGGACCCAGGGCCGGGCACTCCGGGGTATTCCAGTCCTGGCTGCGTTCCAGTCCACTGAACTGGCCTCCAGAAGAGGCTGACGGGGCCAAGGCTCGCGGTCAGTGTCCACCAAGGAGGCTGGTCCTTCCAAAGCGAGAGGGCCCGCCTGTGAGTCCTCCTGGGGTGGCTATCGGGGAATCAAAGTTTGTGTTCGTTCCCGTGTTCCTCCGCCTGCTAGGTAAATGGCCCCTGTCAAGTTACTGAACCTCTCTGTGCCTCAGTCTTCTCATCCGTAAAATGGGACTATTCCCTAGTTGGGGGGTTTGTCGTGAGGAGAAAGGGAGAAACGCGTGTAGAGCTCGGGGTTCGGGGCCGGACACACAGCTCGCGTCTCTATTTGTCGTATTTCTGCCGACTGGAGAAATAAGGGGCGTTTACCTTCTATTGAACGTCAGCTGTTGGACACAGAAAGCCAACCACCCTGCGCTGAACCCAGCACGGGGGTGGGGGGAGATGGAGGGAGAGGGTCACGACCTCGCAGCCCGGGGGCCCCGACCCGGTCAGCAATGTACCCCCAGAGCTGAGCAAGGACCATTCGGGAGCACGTTACAACCCAGCTCCTGCCTCGTAGGGGCTGAGCCCGTGTCAGGCTCTTCATCCCACTGAACCCGTGGTGGCTCCATTCTACAGATGAAGAAACTGAGGCTGGTCATTTGCTCCTCGAAACGGCCCCGGAGGCGGCCAAGGAGGTGCCATGAGCCCCGCTGGGCAGACCAGGACCGAGGGCATGGAGGTCGAGGGATTTAACGGAAACATCCCATTAGTAACAAAACCAGGGCTAGAAAGCCAGACCCCCAAGGCTGGGCTCCCAAAGCTGCCGTCACGCTTCCACAGGGGACACCGGCGCCCCTGACTACACACTCTCCTGGTGTCTTAGTGCATTCCGTCCGTCCGTCTGTCTGGGCGTTACTGCGATTCCGTCTGGAATATGGGGTAAAAAACAGGTGGAAAGCTTAAATAGATGATAGACAGATAGTAAATAGATGATAGAAAATAGAAACATGATAGATGGTAGACAGTAAATGACAGACAGACAGGAGAAAGAGGGAGAGAGGATTTCGGACAAAAGGGGAAATTGTAACGAGTTGTTATCCGCATTTGTAACTCCACGGCAAGGCCCTGTTGTAAGCACGTAACAAAAAGTCAGTCACATAATCATCGCAACAACTCTGAGGTCAGGGAGGTGAGGAAACAGACACAGAGAAGTTCAACAACTTGCCAGGGGGCGGGCGGCCAGCAAGTGGGGAAAGGAGATTTGAACCCAGCAGCCTGGCTTTCGAGTTCCTGCAGACGGGGGCGCCTGGGGGGCTCAGTCGGGGAGCGCCCGGCTTCGGCTCAGGTCGTGATCTCACGGTGTGTGAGTTCCAGCCCCGCATCGGGCTCTGTGCTGACAGCTCGGAGCCTGGCGCCTGCTGTGCCCCTCTCGCTCTGCCCCTCCCCCTCTCTGCTCTCTCTCTCTCTCTCAAGAATAAATAAAACATTAAAAAAAATTTAAAAGATTAAAAATAAGTAGAATCCCTGCCGATGGTCAGGTCAACAGAAAAGGAGGCTTTTGGACAATCTGTCCTCCCAGCTCCTGCCGTCAACGATGCTGGGAGCAGAGATCAGCACGCTCAGGACTCCACCTTGACGTGCCCTTGTTTAGACAGCCTGCCTGCCCTCGCCTCAGCCTTCCCTGCGGTTCTGGGGAGCAGGTGGGTGCACCTGAACGTGACGAGGTGACCCGGCACCCGAGTCCGAGCGGGTGGCAGGCACGGATGGAGGGGACTCACCCAGATACCACCTGTCCATGGCGGGAGCTGCCGGCTGTGTCCTCAGCGGGAGAGAGCGGTGAGGCACTGGCTGCCAAGGGCCCGGATGGGAAGTGCCGGCCTCCCTCCCCCCTCCCTCCGTCCACACCCCAGCGGAGCCCAAGCCCACAGGCAGGAAGAGATGGAGTCAGGGAGGAGGGGCTGGGGCCGGGATCCAGGGGGAAGCGGGGAGCCACAGCCGCTGGCCCGTGTGCCCAGGGGAGAGCTGCCTGCAAAGCCACCCTAGGGGTCACCGAGGGGGACACGTGGGCATCTGTGGGTCCCCGAGTACCTTCGCTTGGCTGTGCCCCATTCTCCGGGCCAGCCCTGCCTTCACCCTGACGTAGTGCGCACCCGGCCGTGCCCTGCAGCTGGGCGTCCCTGCGATGGGACAGAATGGCAGCAGCCCCTCCAAGGGGCAGCGATGGTGGGGCTGGGGGCGGGGGGAGGCCGGCACCAGGGGAGACTCCCCTGGCCTTAAGGTAGTAGAGCAGAGAAGGGAAGCAGCTGGGGGCCTGGGGGCCGGAGGTGTGGCTCCATGGCAGCCTAGCCGTCCTCCGTGGGGACCCCTCTTGTGCCCCCAGGGCTTACACAGGCCCTGATGTCACACCTGCCCGCCACACCTCAGCCACACCTCAGCGGCCCCACCGGAGCCACCAGCAGCCTAATGAGGCCTCTGAGGGCCGCTGGCTGGTGCCAGAGGCGAATGGCTGGAAGACAGCACTTCAGGATCCAGGGAGATGTCAGGCCTGTCCCCACCGGTCAGGAGCTGCTCAGGACAGACAGAGCGGCCCCCCCACCCCATGGGCTCCGCCGAGTCTCTGTTCCGGTGCTGGGGCCTCTGCTGGCCTGGGGCAAGGTCACAGGAGCAGTGTGGGCGGGGCTCACGCGAGAACACAGGATCTCCCTGGGTTACTTGTAGGCCACCCTGCTGGGGCACCCCAGAAGGGACATGTTAAAGCAGGGTTTAGGGGTGCTGGTTCTGGCCCCCGGCTCTGGGCCCCAGCTCCGGCAGAGGACAGCCTGCCTCTCTGTCCCCCCTTAGCAGTATCTCCTGCCCCGAGGGGACCCCTAATGACCCTGTCCCACCAGGGAGCCACCTCCAAGCCGCAGACCCTCCGGACACAGAGACCCGCCCGCAGGGGCGTGATCCGAAGGGGCCTCCCTGGCGGCCCAGCGGCTCCCATGACCTTGGCACACGTTCTCAGGTGGAAACCTGTGCAGACAGCTCAGGGCTGCCGAGCGGGAGCCCCCCCAGCGGGGCTGACAGACCCCGACGCCTCAGGGCTGGATGGCATCTCAGAAGCTACCTGGACCCACACACCAGGAAGATCCCAGCCGGAACTCCCCTCCCCCGCCCCAAACACACACAGACATTCCGGGTTACCTACCAGCCCTGAGCTCTGCGAAGGGGGGCATCTCGGTGCCCGGCGGAGACCCTGTGTCATGTTCTGGCCAACTGAAGGGAACCTCCAAAGCTGTCCACACCGTCCCCATCGCTGACAAAGGGTTCACTCTTCTACTCCAACCCCCTGAGGGCTCAGGATATCAACCAAACTCCTTTCTTTCACAGCGCTTCCTAATCTGGCCCTAATGACCTCTTTGACCTTGTCTCCAACTTTCCTGCCTTTTCTCTCTGCTCCAGCCATGCCAGTCTCCTTGGTGGTCTCCTCACCCTCCAGGCGTGCTGCTGCCTCAGGACCTTTGCACTGACTGTTCCCACTTTCTGAACACTCCGCTCCAGAGAACTTCTGGCTAACGTGCCTCACAACTTTCTTCATAGGTTGACTCAGAAGATCCTTCCTGACCCCCCAGTCTACAGTGTCACACTTGGAGGGGCCCCAGGGGGCTCCCAGTCTACAGTGTCACACTTGGAGGGGCCCCAGGGGGCTCCCAGTCTACAGTGTCACACTCGGAGGGGCCCCGGGGGGGCTCCCAGTCTACAGTGTCACACTTGGAGGGGCCCCTGGATGGCTCTGTCGGTTAAGCATCCAACTCTTGATTTCGGCTCAGGTCATGATCTATGGTCTGTGAGTTTGAGCCCTGTGTCAGGCTCCGCCCTGACAGTATGGAGCCTGCTTGGGATTCTCTCTCTCCCTCTCTCTGCCCTTCCTCTGCTCATGCTCTCTCTCTCTCTCAAAATAAATAACTAAAATTGAAATAAAAAAATTAAAATTCATACCTACTCTGCAACAGCTCAAATCCCTCTTAGTTTTTTGTTTTGTTTTGTTTTTCTCTGACATTTACCATAGTTGGTAAGTTATCGATTTTCCTTTTCTTCTTGTCTTTCTTCCAGCTAAAGTTTAAGCTCCAGGGGAGCAAGGACTTTGCTTGCTGTTTGGTCGTTCGTAGGCTCCCGGCGCCTAGACTAGGAGCTGGCACATGGCAGGCCCCTCGTCTGGTTCAGTGACAAACACGTCCAGAGGTGAAAGCACCTCTCCAGGGGCACAGCCAGGCCCCAGCTTGCGCGCCGCAGGCTCCTTCCCTGAAATCACTTGCTCTGTAAGAGGCAGCAGGAACTGGTTTGCCCCACGGAGATGGCGGGTGGTCAGCACCCCCCACCTTGCCAACAGCTCCCCCCGAGTTCTCCTTGGGGAGACTCCCACCCCCAGCTCTCCGCCCAGAGCCCTGCAGCAATTTAATGACTGTTTCTCCTTTCAGGGGAGGCCGAGGCCGAGTCAAGAAGGTCCTCCCTCTCTTGCTCACACCCAAGTCCTCCCTCGGACCTCTTGTTCACCTCCAGCTGAGGCCATCGGCCTGGCTGACCCTGGGGACAAGGAGCCCTCTCTCAGAGACGCCCTGCCCTCCATCGAGGGCCCGGCTCCTCCAGCCTGCGGCCAGCCATCGCACCACGCTCCACCCCTTGGCCCCCCGACGTTTCACCGTGGGCCCTGCGATGCGGGAGGGTCCCCTCTCCGGGTCTCCCTCCCCGTCTGTGAGACGGGGTGCAAGCACCTACCTGGCGTGGCTGTTGCAGGAACTGAGATGATGCCGGTACGAGGCCTGACCACAGACGGTCCTGACAAACGGCGACTTCCCCGTCCTCCCCCGCGATGGCCTTCCAGGAGGCAAGCACGCGCACCGTGCCCCTGCCCTGGGCTCCGTCCCTTGTCACGATGCTCTGGAGCAGGCTCCCGGGGCACTGCCCCCTCCCGGCCCGCTCTGCCCATCCCCTGCCCACCCAGGACCTCCAGCCCCCGCCCTGGCACCTGTGCGGCCCTGCTGGGGGCTGCTGGGGCCTGGCCACACTTGTTTTAGTCATTTTCAGGATTCGAGTCCAAATGGGGTGGGAATCCCAGGAAGGTTACAGGGTAGGCAAAGACCCCCCCCCAGCCTCCTTCCCTCTGTCCATTCTTCCAGGGGGCCAGCCCCCCAAGCCCCGCAGACCAAGGCGATCTTTGGGAGCTATGAAGAGGTCGCCCCAAGTCCCGGGTCCCCCTTCTAGCACCGTCACACCCAGTGGGACAATGTCCTTGGTTGCCGTGCCTCAGTCTCCCCATCTCTCCCAAGCAGCCTTCCACCCGTGCCCTGAACCTCCAGTCTAGGGTGGGAGTCTGGGGTCACTGGGGCTGGTAGCATAGGAGGCGACACCTGCTGAGCACTCTGCCTGGAGCTCGCGCTGCACCAGCCTCCCCGGGACGGGGTCTCCGGCACCCCCGGCCCGCACGTCTAGGGGCTGCACGTCCGAGGGCACAGCCTCGGCCTCGGGTCCCCAGCCAGTCCTCCTGCTGTTGGCTCCCAGCTGGAAAGAAGCCAGCAGCCCCTCGAAAGCCCCTTTCCTGGCTGGGGTCGGTCTGGGCCGCGTGGCACGCACAGCCCCTCGGCAAGGAAGGTGGCAGCTCCCAGGCCCCGTCTGAGCGGCCCGGAGTCCCTGAGCCCCCAGGAGTGTCGGCTCCTGTCTCCTGCTGTAGCCGCAGACGCCAGGGTCCCTTATAAGGTGCGGCCAGCGGAGGTGGGTCCTGGAGGCCCATTCCTTAAGTCTTGGCTTCGAGATGACCCGAGCCACGGGGCGCCCAGGTCGTGGGAACTGCCAAAGGGCAGTGTGCTGTGAGAGTCAAGGTCATTGGAGCTCTCTGCTTGCTGAGCCAGGGACGGGGACGTGCCCTTCGCTTTCCACAGCTGGTAACAAGGGCAAACCTGCTGGACCCACCTCTCCCACCGTGAATGCCCTGCAGAGAAATGCATTCTTGACTTTTCTCAGAACTCAAGTCTGGGCTTGAGCTAGAACAGAGGCTGTTCCTCCGCTGCGGTCTTCACCGCCTAGCAACCACATTCCTCCTAATTTCTGCAGAACAGCTGCAGGCTCACCACCTCCAGGAAGACCTCCAGGAGCAAGCCCGCCCTCTCTGCTCCTGCCTTTCCCTCGCACCCTCTGGATTAGGCTGGCATGGCCCAAACGGCTCATCGCTGGCTTCATAATCATCTTCGTCATTTACTGCACAGAAGCCGAGCCCGGCCCACCCGAGGCTTCAGCTCGTGGTGTCTGTTAAATGTCTGTGTCTCCTCAGAGTCTGGTGGCCAGAAATCTTCACTCAGTGATTCTCGATCGTTCTAAGGAGCGTTTGCCTCCTTGATCTGCTTTGTTCCTTCCAATGACTCAGCCAAGCGGGTTTGGGGACACCCATGGGACAGAGGGGACGCCGCAGTGTGACGCAGGCAAGTCAGAACTCACCCCAGGTCTAACAGGAGGGCCGACCTGCTAGCAAAGAAAGGATGGCCGAGGAAATGGATGATAACATAAATATTAACAGCATAATATCTACATGGAGACTTTTCAAAGTGTCTTTAAGCCCACTGTATCACCTTGACCTTGCCAGGGAACAGGAAAGGGATCGACGGACCCATTGCACTGGTGAGGAAACTGAGGCTTAAGTGGCTTTCCCAGGGTTATAACCGGAGCCCAGCTTTCCCTATGGCTAGGAAGGACTTCATTTCGCAAAGTGACAGAGGTGCTGGGGCCTGCCTAAGCTGGCACGGCTGGAGAGAAGCGGATGATGCCAGGGAGTGCCCTGACCTTCCTCCTCCAAGCCTGGCGCTGAAGCAGGATCCCACTCCTCTGGACGGAGCAGGGGACCGTCCCCGACCAACCCCGGCCGCCCTAGTCCTCCACGACATCCGATCCAGTAACACCTGCTCTCCCATCCCATTCCGGGCAGGTGCCCCGTTACCGAGTGAGCGGGCACAGGGCTGGCACCCGCTCTGTGGAATCCACAGCCGGTTGGCTGGGGCCGGCTGACTCTGCTCCCCTGGAGTTCAGCTGTGACAGCAATGAATCACAGTAATGGTGAGAGGTGACATTCTTCCTCTTCGTGGCCTGGAGACAGGTATTTCCAAAGCCCCCACCCCCACCCCCCACCCCCCCGGCTCAGGCAAACACACCTGAACTCGCTCTCCTCCTGGGTCCAAGGTGAGGCAGGGCAGCCGGGGACGAGGTGGGGGGAACCAGCCAGAGCTGGTCAGCACCCCACCCGGCTTTGCCCACGGCACCTGCCAGCCCCTGACCCCCAGAGGAAGGAGAGAAAGATCCCCGGTGACCTTGGCGTGTGCTTCAGCCTGGCCACTCCTCACCCCCCCCCTCCCGCTGCCTGCACTCTTCCTGACTCTCTTCCAAGAACAATTTGGCAGCTTCCAATCCACACCCTGCAAAAAACACCCCGAGTGCTGGGGGGGCCACCGCCCGGCGGGCCAGGAGGCAGATCGACCTATTTTTATGTGGCATTAAGTAACACAAACACCTCCGCACAAAGACTTGGAAATCTTTGGCGTGGAAGTCGTGGGGAGGGGGCCGGCATCGGGAGGTAACGCGCATGCGCAGGACGCCTGAGCTCACGGGCCGAGGCCAGGGCTCAGCATTCCCTTCCGGAAAATGGTGTAACGCGGCAACTTCCCTGTATAACGAAGTTACACTTCCGATGCCCAACCAAGCGACAGGTACCGGTCACCTGCCGGGGGGCTGGGCGGACAGTCGGTCCCGCGGCACAGAGTGCGGGTCCAGCGATCCTCCCCCAAGCCCTGCAGCGCTGGACCCGACGGGAGAAGGGGCTCGGCCACGGCGTGGGGTGCGGGAGGGCGCAGCAGGGGGGGCCTGGACCAGCGCGGGTTCTGAGTCCAGCTCTGCCCGGAGGGTCTTGAACACTTCCAGAGACGGAGAGCCAGTCCAGCCTGGGTCAGCACGCCGTGGGGACTCAGGCCTCCCCCACGAGACCAAGCGCTGCCTCCTGTACCCGACGGGCCTACGCCCTCTCCTCTGCAGCACCGAGTGAGCGGGGCTGGGAGCTGGGCGGGCCCGGGCTGGACCGTGGCTTTGCCCCACGGAGCACAAACTCGGGCCAGTCCAAGGAGCCCCGGCTCCCTCCTCCGTGAAGCAGGATCGCGTCAGGCGGTGACACCGTCTGCCCCTTGTTGGTAACAGTACGCACTTGACGTATCGGCTGCTTTCGGTAGCTAGTTATGAAGGATAATATTGCCATCAGGTTGATCATCAGTTCCTCGATTTGTTACGGGTCTTGTTTCCAGACCCCAGGACCGTCCCCAGCGCTGAGGCCAGCCAGGCCCCGGATGAGGTCACACTGCACAGGTGCCCTCTCCCTGCACCTGGACGTCGGCGCCCCCCCTCAGGAGGAGGCCAGGCCACATGTCGTGCCAGAGGGCACCGTGCGCGCAGACAGCCCAGGCTGGGTCCCGGCCCCCCGCTGCGCAGCCGCGGCCCAAACCAGGCAGGTACTCCGGAGTATCCTCCCGACCCCAGAAACAAGATCAGCTTATCCGGTGGGGGGGGGAGGAGACGTGAGTGCTGAGAGGCCGGTGAAGCAGATCCCGGTAGATCCTAGATCTGGGAACATCGTTCTCTGCTAACGTGGTTCCTACGAGGAAAAGCAGACTCCCCCATCTCACTTCCTTACGGAGGCTAAGGTTTTATTTTCAACAATGAACGTGGGGAGGGACCCACAAACCTCTGTGTTCCTGGGGGCTCGGAGGCCCTGCATCCGGCCAAGCTCTGAACTAACGCTGCCGGCCTTGTAAGTCCCCGCCCGGCGGTGCTCCCACAAACAACCGGTGCTCACCAGTGATTCACACGGCCTCGGAATCGACCGTGCTGAGCTGGGTCTCAACTGTAAGTCTGTCTTTTCAAAAGGCCTGGGGGACAGAGGGCAGGGGCAGGGGCACAAGGGTCCCCGGGGCCCTGCGGACCTGCACCTGCCAATCCCGAAGCTCTAAATTACTCGGGCTCCAGACAGACTCTGAAGATGGGGGGGCGGGGTGGTGGTGAAGGTGTTCCAGGCGCTCTGACCGTAGAACGGGCCGCGGTCCTGGGCCGCCAGCCCCGTCCCGGGTGAAGACACGCGGAGCCTGCAGAGCAGCAGCGCCCCCTGGGTTTACCTGGGCGGCAGTACTTCTCCAAAGACTGAGCTGGAAAGTCTTGGGGAGGACCCTGTGGGTGACCCCTGGCCCCTACGGGCCACCTGTTGTGTGACCACAGCTGATTCACGAACGGACACTAGCCACCTGGCCTCCAGTTCTGTTTTTAAGGAGGCTTCGCGCTCAACACGGAGCCCACGCAGGGCTCGAACCCACAACCCTGAGATCAAGACACGAGCTGAGATCAACAGACGCCTGACTGAGCCCCCGGCACCCCGGCCTCCACAGTTGTTTTTTTAACGCTTATTTATCATTGAGAGACAGAGAGAGACAGAGCATGACCACGGGAGGGGCAGAGAGAGAGGGAGACACAGGATCTGAAGCAGGTTCCAGGCTCCGAACTGTCAGCACTGAGCCCGATGCGGGGCTCGAACCCACAGACTGTGAGATCATGACCTGAGCCGAAGTTGGAAGCTTAACCGACGGAGCCCCCGGCGCCCCGGCCTCCACAGATTTGATCCAAGGCAGGGGCATCACATGTGAAGAGGAAGGCCAGGGCCCGGGTGACTGCAGCCCAGGAAGCAAGGGATCCGCTCTCCCAGATATCCAGGAGGGCTTCACGGAGGAGGGGGAATTGGGGTTTGGAGAAAGATGAAAGGGTAAGGGCTTTGATCATAACCCAAGCGGCCCACACACACTTTTTGCCAAGACCTTACGTAGCAGCCCCAGAATGGACTTGGAGGTTAGAACCTTTTGTTCTAGGCCAGCACAGGCTCAGGTCACTGACTCTGCCTCCGTGCGGGACATGGGTGAGGTTCAGGTCCTGCCATGGGGCAGAGCCCAGGCACGGACCCAGAAGCAGGGGGAGGCTGGAGGAGGAAGGAGGCCGGGGCCCAGGGGCAGGGGGGAGGGGGAGGGAGGGGCAGGGGCTAAGCAGCAAAGCCACTGGGCTGAACGGCGTGTTTCCTCTTCAGCTGTCACCTCCTCCTCTGTCCAAGGACAATCCCTTTGTCCCTCCCCCCCTCCCCCGGCTCTTACACAAGGAAAGCACCTCAGAGCCACTAGGAAACAAAGGGCGTTTTATTCCTTTTTGCTGCGGAGAGGGCAGATCACAACACGGGGCGGCGGGGCGGTCACAGCGCACGTCTGGTCAGATTCCACAAGAACACGATGGGGGGGGCGGGGCGGGGTCTGCTTGGACTTCCCATGCGGTATGACCTTCGACCTCCTGCAGTTCCCACGACCTGCCCCTGGGGGTCCCTAACCTGCCGTCTAACCAGCAACAGGGGAGCAAAGGGCTTGGGAGCCACGGCTGCCTGACCAGCGGGTCGTGGGCAGAGGAGCCAAGGGCCCTGCTCTCCCTGCTCTCCGCGGGCCCAGCAGAGCGGACGCCCCGGGCCACAGCCTCCCGGAGACCTCATTCAGGGACAGGAGTCTGATCCAGAAGAGCCGGCTGCGGCTGGGAGTCTGGGAAGTAGGGGGGGAGGGAGAGAGGAGCAGAGCTGCAGAGCCCAGGGGTTATTGCTGAGAGATGTGCAGGGGGCAGGCTCCCCAGGGGCAGCTGGAACCCGGGCCGGGCTGCTCTGCGAGGCTGCAGGGCACCCGAGGACTCGGCCCGGAGGCCCCGCGAGGAAAAGGACCGAGGAAGGGGTGCAGCCTGCCCGAGGGCAAAGCCGGGCTCACCAGCGCCTCACTGCGGACCTCCGATGGCCCAGAGACCCTCCAAACAGACCCGGGGCAGGACCAGAATACAGAAGCGGGGTTCTCGTGAATGCGGTGAAGAGGCCAAGAACGATCAGGAAGGTGATATAAACCTTCCCGAGTCCCGAGACAACGGAGCCCCCGCCGGCCGGCACCCACCCCCAGAGCAGGAGAAGGGACGGTCTCTGGGGAGAAAGCGAGAAAGCGGACTCCCGGGAGCGGGGGTGAGGGGGCGGGGCCCCGGGGAGCAGGGAGGGGCGGACGGTGACGAGCAGGTCCAGGGTCACTAAAACACAACAGCACCCACAAACAAGCAGCCACAGCGAGCACGGTCGTCACACACGGACACGTCGTGGAGGTGGACGAGACCACGGGCCGCGGGCGGGGGCGGGGGCGGGGGCGGGGGGGCGGCGGCATCGCTGCGTCGAGGGCCGTGGTCCCGGGTCGGGAGAGGGCAGGGGACACACACGCGATCTTGGCTTCTCCTGGGAAGGCTCTGCTGAAGCGGCCGGTGTTCTGAAGCGTCTAAAGGTTCAAGCAGCTCCTTCCGGGTTCTGGAAGCCAAAGGGGAGAGAATCCCTTCTGGAGTCTTCCCTGCCGCGCCCCTGCCTCGGACACACCGCCTGTGCCCCTGCAACTCGCAGGAGACGCGCCGAGCCCCCGTCCCCGTGACGCCGGAGCCCGAGATGCAGGGAAAGGGGGTGAGGGGCGGGGCGGGGGCCTCAGGGAAGCGCTTCTCTCAGGGAGGCCAGAATCTGATGATGGGGAGAAAACCGTTAAACCCGCGGTTTCTATCTCAAGACACCCCCCGCCGCTGCTCACGACCCCAGACCTAGAGGACAGGCTTTCCGAGGACGTCCTAGTTTAAGAAAAACACAACACAGAGGACTACACGACAGGGCAGCTGCAGCTCAAGCCCCCCCACCCCTCCGCACAGCGCCCCCAAGATGGGACCCGGCAGCGGCCCCGAGCGAGAAGGGCCCCCGCCTCCCAGACGGGCGGCTACGGCCACCTGGTGCCTGGGTGATCACCGACCTTCCCGAGCCCCCTCTGGAAGACGGGCGCAAGGAGCCCTGCTCCGCCCACCCACGAGGGTGTCGTGATGAACGTGAACGCACGTGGGAAGAAACTCGCGGGTCCCACAAGCCCCGTGTTACCGCGGCCACAGGAAACCTGTGGACCGGCTTCTACACCCGGAAATCGCTAACAAGCGATTTAGGATAAAGTCACATTCCTGTCCTATGTGTATGGAAAAAAGGCAGGAGTGAGTGGATAGAAAAATGGACCCCCCCCACCCCCAGCATATTCCAGGTGCGGCTTCAATATCCGCCTTTCGGGCAGAAGCAGCGGGGCGTGGCGGAACGGCCCAAGTTCAGGTCCGCCTGTCACTTGCTGTCTCGTGTGGCTGTTCTCTGACCTCAGTTTCTTCATCTGTAACCTGGGGCTCCAGCCCACCTGCCCTGCGGGCTTCTTCGGGCAAGTCTGCGTGCGGCGTTTTGGAAACACAGGCATTTAACAACGATTACCCTCCCGCGTCCCTACAATGAACAGCGGAACAAATGCTAAATACAATGCCCCCAACGCCTGAGAACGGAGATCGGGTAATGCTGGTATAGGGGCGGGCGGGGGGCACACGATTCTCCCTAGTTTTGTGTAGAGTTAGAAAGTTTCATTCTAAAGTGTTACTTTTTGGGGGGCGCCTGGGGGCTCCATCAGTGAAGCGTCCGGCTTCGGCTCAGGTCATGATCTCACATTCGTGGGTTCGAGCCCCACATCAGGCTCTGTGCTGACACCTCAGGGCCTAGAGCTGCTTCGGATTCTGTCTCCCTCTCTCTCTGCAACCCCTGCTCTCTCTTTCTGCCCCAAAGATGAATAAACACTAAAAAAATACTTGAAAAAATAAAGTGTTACTTTGTGTTAAGTGGCCCCAAGCTACGTCCAGAACCATCGCTAAAAGCCATTCTCCTTAGGCTGCTTCGCTACCAGGACGACCACGAACTGGATTCTCTCCCAGTCCTGCCGCGTCGGCTCCGCGACGGGACCACCGGGTTGTGCAGAACCCTGAGTCCCCGGCCGCCCGCGGTGCGTGTGTGGTGCGCCCGGGTGTTTCCAGCTCCTGCAGACACAGAGTCCTCCCGGCGCCGCCCTGAGGAGTGACCAGCGACGCAGACAGAGGACGACGTGGAAGCACAATCCTACCTTCCCGCCTGGGCCGCACCTCAGTTCTCTGCTTTCTGGGGCTCCGTGGCTAGAAAAGAACAGAGCGGGTTGTAGCGGGGGCCCCTCACCCAGCGGGCTCCCCCCGCAGCGGCCGCGCCCAGGCCTGATGCCGGGGAGTCTGGACGCACAGCCCAGAGCCGCTCTGGCAGGGCTGGGAGTCAGAGGCGGGGGCAAATCTTGCCCTGACACTTGTGGGTCAGAGGCCTCTGGCACATTCCTCAGCTTCTCCGAGTCCCTTGGTTACCAGATGCAGACGGCGGCATCTCTATCCGGGCTGTGCGCCTGGGAGGCGGGCTCCGCGAAGCACCTGGGTCGCACCCGGCACGGGCAGATGCCTGACGGACGGTGGCCGCCACGAGGCAGCGGTTTGGGGGGTGAGGGGCAGTACAGAGGTCCTCACATGGACCGGGGGCACGTCGGGCTCGCTCTGGGGAGGCCACGGTGTCGGACAACCGTCCCGCCCGCAGCCACATGAGGACCCTCCCCCGTGACCCACCTGCTCCCTACCCCGGGCCCGTGGTCACAACCCTTACCATTTGCGGTGATGAGGTTCTCCGCCTGCGCCTCCTCGTCCCCCGGGGCCCTGCAGGAGGAGGAGACACAGCCCCCGTCACACCCGCTGTCCCCGGCTGGACCAGCCCCGAGAGTCACCGCAGGGCTGCAGCACTGTCCACCAAGGGGCGCGCGGGGCAGGGGGACGCGGGGCTGAAGGGGGGCGGGGGGACGCACAGGCAGCCTCAGCCATGGCCCGATGGAGCGCTGGGAGGGGGTGGCTTAGGGCCACGGGGGGGCTGGTGTCCTGTCCTGCCAGACTTCGGACTGGTGAGGTCCGCTGCCGCCCCTGGATTCCGGAGTGGAC
>PISW01009028.1:0-65971 GCA_004023785.1 Mungos mungo
ATTTCTAGTGAGATTAGTTACTGTGGGTGCAGAGAGTTGGATTTGAACAGTGTTACAGTTTCCCCCACTCCAGCCTGGAGAGGGGCAAGAGTGTTAAGGTTGTGTTCAAGGGAATGGTTAAGATGACAGACCATGAATCTTAGACTGGTTAAGGAGTAACAACATCAGGAAGATGATGTTCTGGTGGGCCCAAAGCGCTCTTTGAATTGGACTAAAAGTGACCAGAGTGGGATCATGGTGGGTATAAGTCGTTGGCAATCACAAGATCTCGGATATGACCATGGAAGTGAGTAGACAAGATAAGGTAAATGAACAGATGGTTGGAGGAAAGGATGTCAAGGAACTGAGAGATCAGTTTATGGAAAAGATCACTTATATATGGCAGTCCCGAAGAACTATAACAGTAGTGCTGTAAACAGAGCTGCAATCTTCAAGAAGTGGGTAGGAGTAACTTGGAGGTGGGAGATGACTATGATAAGGAGTAGACGTGGATGCTAGAGGGTGATGAGATCCAAAGCTGTGATTTTTAAGGAGGAAGGAAGGAGGAAGTGACAATGAAGAGCATGAAGGACTCCAACTTCAGGCGGTATGTGGGCCACCGTCTCAGAATCCTAAAGCTAGAGCCTTCAAATGCAACAGTGAAGTGAGGCAAATGTTGAGAGAGGAGATTAAGGTCTCAGGGGATTTTGATGATGCTAAATCATGAATTCCAGAGGGCCCAGCAGAGGTGCTGTGAGAAGTTGGGAGGGGTGGAAGGTAGTATCAAAACATGGAATGTGCAGGTTTGTAAGGGGACTAGAGTCCTGGGGATGAAGGCATAAAGGCATAATAAAATTGGTATGGATAGTCACAGTGAAGATAATAGTTTGAGACTGAATTTTAAGGGAGGAATCTTGCAAGGAATATACAGGGTCCAGGGGTTCCCATCTGACCCTGCTGATGAAGGAACAAGACAAAGAAGGGCATTCTTCCTTGACTGTGAAGGACTAGAGTGCTGCCTTCTTCAGAGGAGGGAACAGAGCCAGTGAGAGTGAATGGGGTGAGTAGGACCAAGTGAGCCAGTGGGACATAGGAGTGATTATCTCAAGATGATACCCCAAAGCTCCAGAGAAAGGATGACCCAGCAAAAATCTGGCCTCCCCATAGGACAATGGTTCTCAAACTTTAGTACACATCAAAATTGCATGAAGTCTTTGTTAATACCACATGCCCATGTGCCTCCTCTCCTCCAGCAGACTTCCTAATTCTGTAGTTCTGGGATAGGGTCAAGAATCTGCATTTCTACCAAGTCCCCAGGTGATATTGGTGCCTAGCACAACACTGTGGGAAGCAACACTTACTTCTAAGCATGGTCTCAAGGATGATGCTGCATGGAGAGCAGCTGAAGCCTCCAGAACAGGTGGTTGAGTATCCCTCCCTCCAATCAAGTTCAGTGGCCCTCAAGTGCAGAGCACCTGAGAGCAACTGCTCACCCCAATCTGACAGAGCTGTGGCTCTAGCCCCTTGCCAAGACAGAGCTATAGTTTCCTAGGAGAGGCAGACAAAATGTAAACAGCTACTTATTCATGTGGAGTAGCCAGGATGAGCATGGGACTTGTTAGTCAGTCTGGATAATGGATGCTTACAGCTTGGTGGTCATTTGGATCTCTAATATTCACACGGGGCATACTGCAGAGCAGAACTACATCCAGAGGAGTGGCTCTAGGCAACCTGATTGGATATAAGGTTGTTAATACTCTTCACTCTCAGTTGGGATTAGCTCAGGTGATGGGCAGAAAAGAGAGTGAGCAAAGCCACCATCGCTGAGAAGGGTCAGAGTGGCTTGAATATGCTCCTAATTCAGCCTCCCTCCCCTGCTCCCTCCACCTACTCCTGCTCTTAACCGTGGCTACTTCACTCTTCCTGATTCTTGTGCTCAACCTCATACCCCTTCTCTCACTATCACAGCTCAAACATTTGCTTTTTGGATTTGCCTCCCTCACCCCCTCCTCTACCTCTGCACACATTTAATCCTTGAATCCTAACCAATCAGATTCCCTGTGAAACTCTCAAGCTATTGCTTTCACTTGAATCTTCCTGTTTTTATCACAATTGTCCCATGGGGGAGTCTGGCTTTTTTTTCTTTTCTTTCTTTTTTTTTTTTTTTCCAGCTGTTTTTGTCTAAGTCTATTTTGGGAAACAAGTCCATCTCCTCCAGCAGTGAGGGTGACAAATGATGGCTTAGGATGGCTTTATTCTCTTTGTAATTTCCATCAGTCTCCCAAAGCTACCCACTTAAACATATAATCAAGTTATACAGAGAGAGTTTGCTATGCAGTGAAGTTTTAAGACAAATCCTTTGCCCCAACTTATAACCAGATCGCATCCCTAAGTCCTTCCAGAGAAAAATTTGGGAGCTGCTACTGACCTGTCTATGGCTTAGGGATGTGTCATTGATGTAAAGAAAATATTTCATTTACTGGTTATGAACTGTGTTTGCAACTTACCCTGGGAGCATAGGATTTATTAAAATCATGATATTAGATTTCACTTCCTAAGTCATTTTATGAAGCTAATGTAACATTGATACCAAAACCTAACTATTAAAACTCAAACACCATGGCCTAATTTCTCCTACAAGCACATATGTAGAATTCTTAAATAAAATAGGAGCAAATCAAACACAGCATTATATTAAAATAACAATATATGATTAGCCAATAACTTCCAGAAATTCAGAGATGGCTTGATAAGAGGAAATATATCAATGGAATTAATCTTATTAATAGTTGAAAGGAGAAAGACAATCAGACGTGAAAAGGATTTGATGGAACTCAGAATCTATTTTTTTTTTTTAGGACTTTTACCAAATTTGGAATAGAAAGCTATTTTTCCTTAACAACATCTTGGAAAACTTATTTCAAATTAACAGTTTATATGATATTTAATGGCTACCACATGAAACATTGCTGTCAAAGTCAGAGTCAAAAAGAAGAATTCTCCCTAGCACCGCTTTTATTTATTTAACCTTCTTCTTGAATATTTAGCCAATGCCATTAGATTTGAAAAATAAATAAGAAGCATAGGTCAGATTACTCTTCAGTAATGATTTGATTACTGACCCCAAAGAATCAACAAAAAAATTTTTTAAATCAAGAGAATTATAAAAAAATCAAGTTTTCCAATGAATTGATAATAAACAGAGAGAAAATATATTGCGATTTCAATAATAAAACCCGTAAAAGACTTAGTTAGATACATAATAAGAAATATGCAAAACTCAAGTAAACTTTATTAAAGGAAAAAATTAAGTTGAAATATGGGAATACATATGTGTTGTGATCAAAAGACTCAATATTAGGATGTCAGTTGGTCCCAGATATATTTACAAATTTGATGTAATCCTCCTGAAATATTATTGGGTTTCAAGGGAGGCTAGGAATAGTGGATTTATTAAAAAGTTCATGTGGAAAAATACACCCAAGTGTCCAAGAAAATTTTGGGAAAGCAAGAAAGTGGGGATGTGTGTGAGTGAGTGAGTGTGTGTGAAGTGTAGATATGAAAGTACATTTTGAGTTCTATTAAAACCGCAGGGTGGTGGGGAAGCCTAAATGACCAGATCAGCAGAGTAGGAAAGAAAGGTTAGAACAGGCCCAAGTCAGATAAATAACACAACATAATAGTGGTATTTCATATCTGTGTGGAAAAATGACTTGCAAATGGGACTCTGTGAGGTCTTGCAGCTTGATGCAAAAAATCCATTCCTCTGTCCCTTTCTCCTTACCTCTGCTTCAACTGATACAGCTCCACTTTTATTTGTAATACACATAATGGTTTCTCATAAGATTTTGTTTAGGAAAGCTTTCCACTATTTTATTTTATTTTTTATTTTAATATTGGTTTTGAGAGAGAGAGAGAGAGAGAGAGAGAGAGAGAGAGAGAGTGCTAGCAGGGGAGGGGCAGAGAGAGAGAAAGAGAGGGAGAGAGAGAGAGAAAGAGAGAGAATCCAAGCAGGCTCCACATTGTCAGCACAGAGCCTGATGCAGGGCTGGGTCTCACCAGCCGTGAGATCATGACTTGAGCTGAAACTGAGAGTCAGACACTTAACCGACTGAGCCACCCAGGCGCCAGCTTTCCACTATTTGAAACTGGAGTTCTAAAAACCACAGAAATAGAAGATATTTGAACAAATGTTCAATTATAGGAATAAAATTAAAATTAAGAATTAAAAACGTTACGATGCTATCATATATTCCAGATGGCTTATGAACTAAATCTAAAAAATTGAACTTATTAAAGAACTTAAAGAAGAGAATATAGGTAAGTGTTTATATAATTGGGGTAGAAAAAGCCTCTAGGAATATAAAGTAAAAAATTATAAAAGTGGGGCACCTGTGTGGCTTATTATAACAAAATTATATTTATATAATATTTATATAAATATTTATATTATTTATTATAACAAAAATTGAACTTCTCAGTAGAAAAACTGACAGGCAATTTGCAAAACAAAAAATTCACAATGATCACAATGGAGAAATAGCATGACTTGTAGTTGGAAAAATGAAAATAAAATCATTTTCCTCCTTATCAATTTGGCAACAATTAGAAGTCACAAAGCCAGTGTGAACTATAAATCCAGTGACATTAGGAAATAAACTCATTTGTGTTAAAGAGGGGGAGGGCAAGTGTGAGCTGGTGCAACCATTTTGGAAAGCAATTTGAGAACATGTAGCAAAAGGTTTAAAATTGTATGTCCTTTAATATAATGTCATTATTTTCAAGAATATAAAAGAACTGATAGATGTTAAAGGAAATTTATTAAATCATTGTGAGCAATAAAGAAACAATGGAAACAAACTGCATATCGGAGAACGGGGCATTAGTAAAATAAATTACAGTATATTCTCATAATGAAATATTCTGTGATCAAGAAAAATAACCCTGTAAAAGAATATTCAGCGGCATAAAGCAATTTTTACAACCCAGTTTAGGGGGAAAAGCAGTTTATAAAAATATTAAGTATACTACGATTCCTAAATATGAAAAATATACATATATACTTAGAAGAAAGATAAAGAATGTAGGCTCAGATGTCTATTTTGTCTAATTTTGATTATTAGGCTTTTGGGTGTTTCTTTTTTATTCTTTTTTGTACTTTCCTATGCTTTCCAACATTTCTACCACAAACATTTGCTCTAGTGTTAATCATAAAAAACAAGCAATTTTGGAAATTACTTAGATTTGTCAAATTTTAGACTTTAATTAATCCCACGGTGATTTTAGATTGAAATTCATTCTCTAGTCTTATTTCTTTACTTCAGTGTGCCCTGTTTGTATTATCTGCATTTTCTTCATAAAGGGTAGATGGCATTTTAATTTGCTAAGACAAACGTGGAGCACATCATTTACATCTGTGTTTACAATTTTGCATTGTTGTATGCTTTTGTGGGGGAAAAAGGTTTTCATTGTTTTTATTCGCTCCATGATTACTTTCTGCAGTATTCTGCCATGACAGCAGAAAACTTGAAAATGTAATTAAGAAATTCTCCAGCACAGCAGGAGATTTTGCTGGGAAAGAGAATCTTAAACATGAAATTCAATGATCAAGAGAACTGGGGCCTTGAAGGCTGCTTGTAAACCTTGGCAGCAGAGAAGCTGGAAGAAAGCATCACGTCACTCCAAATCTGTGGCGATCATTGTAAGAGATATTTTTCTTATTACTTGATGTGGCTATTGCTGATTTTCATATTATTTTGCCCTTGGCTGGTTGAGGTTTTCTCAGTTTATTTTGCAAGGTCTACATGTTGCACTATGTCAGGGAATCTACGCAGAGTGATTGAATAATCCTATGTGATTAGGCAGGGACTAGAGTTAGGAGTCCAGTCTTTGGCTGTGGCTGTGCCCAGCTGGGGGGCTGTGTAGCTTATGCATGTCCAAGCCCCTGTGTCCAGGGCTCTCTGCTTTAACCTTGTCTAGCCAATATGAATATGTTTCTTCCTTGATTCCTGATGGAAACAATGGAACTTAATCTTGCCCTAAATCCCAGCCATGGACAAGTCTATTTTTGTTGAGATGTGGGCCCTGCACTCCATGCTCCCTGCTATTAGCCAGAATCTTTCCCAAACCAGATGGACGGCAGAGCTCCATGGTATTGTCACCCCTGAAGTGATACCCCAAGTCACTGATAATTGAAACTGCCTGCCTGTAGGCTCCTTGTGAATCCATGTCAACCACATCAAACTCACTCTCTTTATATGAAATACGGTGTGGACTGCTGACCATTGGTTTTAGTGCTCATCCGGGGCTGAGACCATTCCTCCGCCTTGGTTCTATCTGACTCAGGAAGCATCACTTTCCCCACCAAACTCTGCCTAGAGCTGATTCAATCTGAATTATAACACTCCCCCCACCCCCTGATATGGAAAGGTGGTTTAAACAGGAAAAATTGGTAAAGTTTAGAGAGAATTTTCTATCTTTTTCTTTAAAATAAATTATGCAATATTTTGTTATATATAATACAGGTTAAGTAAATCTGAGTTGCCTTTACTCATTTGGAAGTGGGGTCAGATCAACCTCGTAATTTTTGGAATAAGCCCAAGGGTCGCTATTTTAGCTCCTTTGGAGGGCATACAGGGAAATAGGTCATTTATAGACCATTTTACTTCATAAAGTAAAAAATGTGATAGTTAGATAACTGTTTTAGATAAAGTCTGTACATTTCCATGGACAAATAAATAGATAATGTCAGAGATGTATTTATTACACAAATCTATCCTCATATTTTATTTAGAGTCATTTATAACCCTATAAAAATTGCTAGCTTGAAACATTCATAAAAGAGCAAACAAATACTCTTGGGCAAAGAGTCTACCCACATAAATTGATTTCTAAATAAAGATTCAATTTAGATTTAAAAGTCTTGTATGCACCCAGAGGTATCTATTACATCTGTAATTTCCTTGTGGGGTTCTGGTGTCTGAGTGTGCTGTCATCAACTTCTTATTAGTTGCTTTCAAATGAAGAAGCAAAGCTTCCAATTAGCACAATTTTTTAATGAACATGTGTTAGAAATCATTGCTACTATATATCACCTCTCTTATGTTGAACTATTCTTCCCTTTATCAACCTTTCTGCTTTTACTGTTTGGATCACCTAGTTAGGTTAGGGTTATGATACTCCTGAGACAAAATTTAAAAATTGGAAAATCTTACTTTTTTTCCTGTTAATTGGGAAATGTCATCACCTCAGATATTGGCTATATTAAAATTAAAAAGTACACAGGTATTATCAAACATTATTTTCAGTTTTGTAGTTAACCCTCTCTACCACTGAGAGAGGAAGCTGTACTGGAAGCATGCTCAGAAAATCAGTGTCCGGAGTGAGTGCTCCAATTTTTTCCTCTCCTCTCTTGGCTTGTCCTCTTGTGAAGAGCCAGAGATCGGAGTGCAAAGGATTGGTCTTTGCGGAGCAGCAGTCCATGACATGGGGTACGTTTTCGTCCTCCTCCTCTGAATTCATCAGGAATAACAATGATATCCTCATGGGCTTCCACACCCTTTTCTTTCCTTTGATATCAGCCCTAGAATAGGCAATATATTTTTCTTACTTATAATCATGCATTTCCAATGTATTAACATAACCCAGAAGTGCAACTGTCCCTTTGTTTGGCTGAGTCTAAGTCCCACACAAATTTTCGACCCAACTTGGCCTCTTTGCTGACTTCCATGAGAAACCTAATCACACCAAGCACATCCTGGGTTTTGTAATTTATGGAAGATGGGCAAGGTTTCTGGCAGAAGTTGTATTACATTTCATTTGGGAAATTCTCATTACACTTTCTCCTCCTGAGTCTGTCTTTGCCTGCCTCATTGCCCACCAGGGGTCCCTTTTTGCCTATCCTGGCTACTCCTTTTGCCATACCTCCTTCCATTCACATATTTGTCACTCAGTAGCCAGTGACAATGAACTTGAAAGGGTGTTCCCTTTGGATTTGTCCGTCCATGTCTGGAGGAGTAACTAGTACACTGCAGTTAGCTCTTAGTAAACATTTGAGGAATAAGTAAGTGAACAAAAGGAATCATTAATTATGAAGATTTACTTTTACTTTTCAAGGAAGTAGGGAGTTTATACTTTGGTTTTCTTTCCTTGTTTATCCCTATTATTAAAAGTTTTTAGGATAGTAAGTTGAAATGAAAAAGTGAAGCAATTAAAATTTTTAAATAGCAGAGCTATCATTTTAATTTTAAGGGTGAGCATTCATTCATTCTTTTGGTAGGTCAGTAATTTTTGAGAGCTACATGCAGACAAAAACTCTATCCCTGACTAGTCCTTAGTCTTGGTCCCCATTTCTACCTTTGGTCTGCACAGTCCAATCTTAGCAAAGAATCCTAAGTCCTCCTCATTTTCTTGATATCTGATCACCCTGGCATGCCTACACCAAGAGTCCTGATAGGTAACTTTAGCAAGAATACCCCCACCCTTGATGTCTCCTCTTAGTCATTTACCTCCTGTCCTTCACCTTTAATTGCTCTTTGGCTGTAAATCTGCAGCTGCCTTTGCTGTATTCAGAGTTAAGCTCCATCTATTTCCCTTATTGCAATACCCCTATTGTAATTGTCTTTATTTTATTTTATTTTTTAAAATAGTTTATTGTCAAATTGGTTTCCATACAACACCCAGTGCTCTTCCCCACAAGTGCCCTCCTCCATCACCACCACCTCTTTTCCCCCTCCCCCTTCCCCTTCAACTCTCAGTTCATTTTCAGTATTCAATAGTCTCTCAGGTTTTGCGTCCCTCTCTCTCTCCAACTCTCTTTCCCCCTTCCCCTCCCCCTGCTCCTCCATTAGGTTTCTCCTGTTCTCCTGTTAGACCTATGAGTGCAAACATATGGTATCTGTCCTTCTCTGCCTGACTTATTTTGCTTAGCATGACACCCTCGAGGTCCATCCACTTTCTTACAAATGGCCAGATTTCATTCTTTCTCATTGCCATGTAATACTCCATTGTGTATATATACCACATCTTCTTGATCCACTCATCAGGTAATTGTCTTTTTTAAAAAGTTTTATTTATTTAAGTAATTTCTATACCTCATGTGGGGCTCAAACTCATGACCCTGAGATCTAGAGTTACATGATCTTTTGATTGAGCCAGCTGGCCACCCTGGCTAGTCTTGAATGAAAAGTTTTCCTTACCATTTTAACAAATGTCAGATTAAGGTTTTCTTTACCAGCGTCAGGCCTAAAACAGGTAAGTTACTAGCTTTCATAGAGCTTCACTTTTAGTTGGTATAGAGATAAAATAAGCCCAAAATCCCCACAGCAACAAAAACAACCATGAAAAACTAACAAATATTTTGAGGCTTCCTCTTAGGTATAGAGAGGGCTTCTTTTTTTTTTTTTTTTAAGTTTATTTATTTTGAGAGAGGGAGAGCAAGTTGGGGGAAGGGCAGAATGTGAAGGAGAGAGAAAATCCCAAGCAGATTCTGCACTGTGTGCAGAGCGTGATGCTGGGCTTAAGCTCATGAACCATGAGTTAGTCACCTGATGCTAAACCACTGAGCCACCTAGGTGCCCCAAGAGGGCTTCTTTAGATTGTTTGGCCAGAGGGGTCACCCCAGGAAGAAGACAGTAAAGCTGGGAGCCGGAAGGCCAAGCACCATGCCTAGATGAGGACAAGGGCACTGCAGGTAGAGAGCGAGGCTGGGCGTGGGGAAGGAAGTTGTAGGAACAGTCTGGGACCCATGGGTGAAGAGGAGAGTGGTGCAAAGTACAGGCCAGGAAGTGAACCAAAGCCAGGTAGCGATGGGCTTTTGAAGTAGGTAGAAAGTTTGGCGTTTAATTCACGTAAAATTGGTATCTTGCACTTAACCTGTTTGGATGTTGCCTAGGTTTTTCACATTGCATTGCTGCTGTTGGCGGGTCTAAGGAATTGTCAAAGAATGTCCTCTTTTTACTCTTATTAAAGCTCCCCTCTCCCTGGAGTTGTTATTTTGCATAAGATGACTGAAAAGTGGGGAATGATTGTTGCTTGGGGATATTGCTATTTTCTTTGTTTCATTTAATGCTCTAAGGTAAAGTAGAAAAAAAAATTCCTAGATAATAGTGGTATGTACTTTGTGCTTGGTTGCTTTTAATTATTTCTTATACTATCAGCTCTTCTCTGGGACCCTTTCCCTCCTGGAGGGTTTTTCATCATATAAAAGAAAAGATAGGTGGCTTAATTGTTTTCTTTTTGCCTGAGTAGTCTTTACTGATATGAGAAAATGTTGAATGTTTTAAGTCCTCCTGCTCAGCAACCTGGTCATTTAAAAATTTTAGTTTCCAAGTCCATTTTCTCATACTCTTCCTAATTATTGTTTCAAACCATTGTCTGCTCACTGTGTTCTTCTTCAAAGAATCTCTGTATTTCAGTTTGTGTCACCATCATCATTTGATAATACTACTTTCAAAAAACTTTCAGAATCTTCATGCGAGGCATTTTATTTGAAGAGTTGTACTGTCATTTTCTATTGTATTATATTTTTGCAAAACATTGTGATTCTGATAGCTGTATTCTGTCTGGATCAGAGAATAAGTATGTTTACTTAGCTTTGTAAGAAACTGCCAAACATCTTTCCAAAGTAGGACCATTTATTCCTTCCATCAGCAATACCTCAGTGTTCTAGTAACTTCATACATTTTTTCAAGGACAGATTATAGAGCTGTGCATCCTGCTTTAGGTAAAGTTATTTCTACAATGTGCTGATGTGGTGACCCCTAAGACTGTACACGGTCCCAAATTCTTTTCTTAAAAAAATCATTCTTTGTTTATAATTCTTTTAAAGCATATAGTCAGAGAAAGTAAGAGTGAACTTATTTCTATGTAGTAGAAGTGGGGCAGAGAAAATGTTCTTTCTCTGTGGCTCAGCAATATCTTGATGACCCCTTCCAGATAGAAGGGGAGAATCAAATTCATGTTTGGCTTGCTGTGATTTTTTTCCCCTCTGGCATTCTGTCATGCATAAGTATGAGGTTAGAAGAAGGTTAGAAGTAATTTTATTGAGAACTACAATAGATGCCAAGGTTTAGTCATCATTGTATTTAGAGCTGCAAGTACTCTGGGAAGTTGATTTAAATCACCTGCTTTTACAGATGATGACCATAAAACCCAGAGAAGACAGTAACTGGTCAAGGTCATTCTTCTGGTTAGTCAACCCAGCCCAGGTAAGAATTCAAATCCTGACCTGTCTGTTTAGTGCTAGTTTTGTTTTGCTTAAGAATATCCATTATCAGTTCCCTGAATAAGCCTGGATGTTTTCTGTGTATTTCTTAGTAAAAAAAAAAAAATGTGTTTTTGTTCAGAATTACAGGTGGTGAAATACATAAACTGTTCAAATATATTCTTTAAAATTGTTGTAAAATAAAAAGACACTTGCAAAAACAGTTTCACGAAGTAATTGGGCCTGAAACATTGAATTTTTTTTCCTCTTCAAACTGTATGATGTTATTATGCAGTTGCCATGGGAAAGCATATGTTAGCTGCTGAAAACCTAAAACAGATCTTGGATGTTAAGCAGGTAAGATTAAGTCACAGAGTACGATTCTTGTAGAAGAAAATATAGTATCTATTTGAAATACCACCTATGTGCTGGGAAACTACTAGTTGTGTTCTCTCTGTGCAGCTGGGAGATTTAAACACCTTTATATGAGTCTATTCAGATTAAAGAATAGTTTTCCAATGTCCATATTTGTTAGAGCCCTAATAGTGATTCTTCCAAGAAGATTTCAAAAGCAGTCCTTCAGGCTAGAACTTTTCAAATACTGCTTACTTTCTATATCAAGAAAGCCATTTGCGGTCTCCAAATAAGTAAATGCCATTTGGTTTTAGCACACTGTTGACTGTGTGGCTCCAATGTACTGTAACTACAGAATCAGGAAGTGGATTGCAAGTGCTTTTGTTTTTGTTTTTATTTTTTCAAGAGCTCATGGGCTTTGAAGTAAAACCACTAAGTCTCTTGATGCTCCACATAAGTTTCAAATCATATTTAGAATAGATTTAGAAGTCAAACCATGAATGATTATCCTCTGTAGATGAAGTTTTGTGTAATCTTACTTATATTTGACTTCAATTCTATTCAATTCAACTTACTTATATTCAACTTCAATTCCATTCAATTCAGCCATTCAACTTCAGTTGCATTCAGCTATTTCTCTGGGTTTCTGGCCCTTTCAAAATCTTTATTGTGAGAAACTAGCTTTTCGCTGTAGGAAAATCCAATAGTTCTATCAGGGCAGAGTGCCTTTGCTCTAGAGGGATGATGTGTTAGCCTTCCCGATGGTATGTATGTTCCTCTCTGATGCCAAAAAACAGGCATTCTATACATGCTTAATGAATCAATAAGTTGAATTGAATTTTCTCTTGCATGAATAAATATGAAATCATATGTTAATACGTAAGTCTATTAAGACTATCATAAATCTGGATCATGTTTTCTTCGAGTCAGTCTAGATCAGGAGTCAATAAACCTTCTCTCTAAAGGGCGAGCCAATAAACATTTCTGGCTTGCTGGCTCTGGCCATACAGTCTCTGTCATAAGCTCTCAGATCTGTTGATGTAGTGCAATAGCAGCTGTAGACAATACATAAACAATGGGATGTGGCTGAGTTCCAGTGAAAAACTTTATTTACAAAAACTAGCAGCATACCCATAGGCTGTGGTTTGCTGACCCATGATCTAGCTACACAAGACGGTGCTGTATATGAAAGCAGATGAGGGATGAAGAATGCGAGTATCAAAAGTCCTTTTGGCTTTCATTTTGGCATTTTTCTGTCTTTGTTCACAGATGGCGTGCAGGATATTTCTACTTCATATTCTCACATACAGATAGTGTTGTTAAAGTCTTGTCCATTTTTGTTAAGGGAAGCATGGAAATGTAGAGGTAATCCACTTTTGCTATGTTCTTTAGAACTTAGCGTACCACCTAGGATTAATACATGCTAAATAATAATCATTTTTCATTTCACCACCATCACCTTTACCGCGTCTCCTCTGGCACCCCCAGAGGTGTTAACCCGTAGCTTTTACCGTGTTCTGTTACACATTGTCAGCAGCACCGTGCTGACTAAATCACACTTGCGCGCCAGCATGATTAAATCACGTTTTCCACGTAAATCAGCGTTAACTGCAAGGCTGTAAGTATTCATGACAGGTTGTTCTTGCGCAGGTTTGGTTTCTTTTGTAGAAAGATTAAAAATCTTGTCACAGATGGTAAAAAATGAAGTACATGGAAAACCACGGAGCATCCACAGCTCACAAAAGGCACTTCCCTACAAGTCAGAATTCAGATGAGGGCATAGATCATATGAAGTAAGTTGAATGTGCAGAGATGAGCAGGTGTTTTGTAGTCTTTGGTGGAGGGATGGCAACTCCTTTTGTGGGGGTTTGTGCTGGGGCGGGGTCTTCTAATAACGTATGAAGCTTTCTTTCATGGTGAACTGAAGAATTTCGTTTCTAACTTCATTTGGACAGATCCAAGCTACTAGACCTATTATTTGGTATTTGCTCTGAAGAGGAGCTTTTTTTGTTCACCGTGAACTTAATTTTTCTTTTCCTCTGTGCTAAATGCAATGGTTACAAAATTGTCTTTTTGCTCTCCTTTTAGATGCTTTGCTTAAACTGGACTTGTGCCCAAAGCAGCAGGAGGTGCTGTCCCATAAAGCCAGAACATTTTATAAGTACTGGCAGTTAAGGTTTATTACTTCATTTCCGAAACAGCACAGGGAGCCACTGCGGAGGTCTCTGGAGGAGGGCGGCCGGAACCGGAAGTGCTGACCCTCACGGTGCCAGTCAGTCCCAGGCTGCGCTGCCTTCCGGCTTCGAGCCTTGGGTGGTGGTGAGCAGAGTGGACAGTGGGGGGTCTCCGTGCAGCAAGTCATGATGAAGTAACGAGTTAGGCGACATAGCTGTCAATCAGGCGAGGCGGGGCAAGTCAGGGAGACTGATTTGAATTTGGATAGGTGGTTTTGACAGTCTTAAACAATCGGCGTGGCTGGAAAAGATTTTAAATTTCCAAATATTAAAAGGTGTACAAACACCAGGAAAGAAACCATATGTATTTGTGCTTTTGTCACCGGAACCAGCTGTGATTAAGAGGTTGTTGTATTTGTTCTGAGTCCTTTTATAAATGAGGCATAATATTTTTTCATTTTATTTATTATTTTGTGTGTGAGAGAGGGAGCAAGAGAAAGAGAAAGAGAGAGAAAGAGAGTGGGGATGGATAGAGAGAAGGAGAGAGAGAGAATGCCAAGCAGGCTCTGTGTTGTCAGTGCAGAGCCCCAGTTGGGGCTGGAACTCACCAACCGTGCGATCAGGACCTGAGCCGAAACCAAATGTCAGTGGTTTAACCAACTGAGTCACCCAGGCGCGTCCAAAGAGAGAGAATATTAAAGAACAAAGTTGAAGTATTCTATTTCCCATCCCTTGTTCCTCTTCCCTCACCCACCTGTAAAGTAACTGCTATAATTTAGTGGGTTCATCAGTCAGGGTCCTGGTAAGAAACAGATGTTACATTCAAGATGGATAATTTGAGGGGTGTTTGATAAACCATCTACACACATGTACACGATGGACATCAGGGTGCCGAAGCCTGTAGGCCTAAATACAGGGGAGAAGGGAAGGAACAGTTAAGAGATAGGGAGGAGAGAATTATATGGAAGTCTTGAGAGGCATTGTGCCCTTTGAGGGAGGGACAAGACCTGCCTGAGGCAGCCCTGCAGGGAGGGAGGGGCCAATCAGCACCCCACTCTCATTTTCCTCCTTGCTAGTCAGGGCCCCTACTGGACACACCCAACTAGGAGCAAGAGGCCCCAGATGTGGTCTGGACAGATCAACTTTTCATGGCAAGGAAAGACTTGGGATATGGATCCAGAGGGGACAAATATAAGGCATCCGAGGACACTTTGTATTCTGAACCTGCTATTTATATTTGTCCCTGTACACAAAGGTCTAACAAACAGTATACAGCAGGCATCAGCAAACTTTTTCTATAAAGGACCAGATAGTAAACATTTTAGATTTCATGGACCTCACACAGCCTCTGTCATATATTCTTGTTTTAAAACTTTTACAAACCTTTAGAAATGTAAAAACCATTTTCAGCTTATGGGTTATATAAAAACAGGTCACGGGCTTGATTTAGCCTATGGGCTGTAGTTTGCTGACACCTACTACTGTATATTAACAACTTCATGTGTTTTAAAAATTTTGGCATAATTGATATTACACTCTAATTCTTTTCTAACACCATGCACAAATTATGACAAATTTAATGATGCACTCTCATTTATTATCATACAGTTCTGTAGGTCAAAATTCCAGGTGGGCTCACACACGATTACTTAGACAGGAACAATCAATATCTTGGTTCATGTGTTACACTGCTGATTTTAATGATGGGAATCTAGTAGAGATACTTTTGTCCACGGGACTTTCCAGTGGTCCTCAAATTATATCCAGTGGGTAACAAGACTGAATTTGGCCATTGTCGTGAATGAATGTGTTGCATGGATTTGAGGAAGATTATCTCCTATTCAAATGGTACTAACTGCCGTGGAGGCGGTGTAATATGATCCTTGTCCTGGGTAGCTTACAGCTAGTGAGAGAAAAGGCATTTTGTAGTTCTCTGAATTTGACTGAAACAGATAATAACAGAGAAGCAGGAAGTGGGACATCTTCTCCTTGGTGAGGATGATGGGGTGCCTATAAATCAGTGAGGACACAATGACTAAAACTGGATTAAATGGAGAAGACATTTTAATTCATATAACAAGAAGTTCAGAGATAGGGTGGCTCAGGAAAGGTTGATTCAACAGCTTGACCCTATTATGAAGGACCCAGGACCTTCGTATCTCTCCATTCTGCCATCTTCAGCTTTGATTTTTCCTCAGGTTTCAGTAAAATGCCTGGAGTAGTTCCGGGTGTCATGTTCAGACAGAAAAGCTTCAGCTATGAGGGACTGCCTCTGCTAGGAGGGAAGAGACTTCCTCCAGAACACCCTTCCCCCCTCCCCCATGGCATTCTTTTCATATCTTACTGGTCAGAGTTGAGTTGTAGGCCAGCTTCGGAACCAACTACTGCCAAAGGGAGTGATATCACCATTAGACCAATAAGGTTTATTTCTGGAACTGGGGTCAGTTTCCTCGAGGCACATGGCTGCTGGGTATGTCTGAACAAAATCAGAGCCTTGTTAGGAAAAAAAACAGGATGGGAAGAAGCAAGACTGGGGGCCAGTAACAGTTCTCACTGCATCCGGACAGTCCACACCCTTTCAAATAGATTAAAAGGTATTCGTAGCTACATTACGTACATTTTCTCTACAACTATGTAAAAGCAGAGGTGGCAGCATGTTGGTAATGCAACTTTATGTTTTGAAGGCATTCTGTTAACCAGTTTTTTACTTCAGTTTTGTGGGCTTCTTTTCATATTTGGAATCAATAAATCTTTTGTCAGTTCTCAAACATTTCAAAATCCCTTGTGAAGCTGGTAGACGCTGGACCCCATGACAGCAGGGCCACTTTCTAGCTGGAAGTAGGATAACGAAGACAGGAATCTTGTCATTTGTAGTTGAAATATATCTATCCATGGTGTGATTTTAAGTATATGGAGAAGGGCTGTTTTCTTGTCCAGGGGACCAAATCTCTTACCGCACAATTAATGGTAAAGCTCAAAATACAAAATCCTTGAGGTAATACTTCAAGCTTCACTGAAACCATATTGGCAACTTTTAAAAGCAATAGACACTGCAGAAGTAAGCAAGGAGAGCCTGGGACCCCAAAAACCAAATTTTTGGGTGGTGGGCAGTTATTCTGTAGTAGTAGGTCTTACCCCAAATAGACTTTGCTCATTAGTTCCATAGATATTTATTGAGTACTGCTATTTAGCGTTACCTGAAAGATATGATGAAGGGGGTTAAAAGCAGGTAATCCACGGTTCTTTTGGCTAAGGAGGCTGCCATCTTGGAAGGGGAGGATGAAAGTCAAGGATGAATTTATAGTTATGGATTTAAAGTATCAGGGTATTGGGGCACCTGGGTGGCTCAGTTGATTCATCGTACGACTTTGGCTCAGGTCATGATCTCACGGTTGTGGGTTAGAACCCCATGTTGGGCTTTTGGGCTGACAGCTCGGAGCCTGGAGACTGCTTCTCATTCTGTGTCTCCCGCTCTCTCTGCCACGCCCCATTCATGCTCTGTCTCTCTCTCTTTCTCTTAAAAATAATAAATAAACATTAAAAAACATCTAGGTACAATTTGAACTATTTAATATCCTAATTAATAATTCCTGAGTGAAGGATTATGCCTTTCTTATATTTTATATCTATCCTTGGTGCTTAGAATAATGCCATGCACAGAGAAGTCATTAAACCTATGTTAAGTGCATATAAACTAGGATGGGACCTGACTCCAACAACAAACAAACCCAAAAATATAATGAAAAAGAAACCGAATGCTTCTTATTGTGCCTCTGACAGATTCCTTAGGAAACTGAACTGTCATTAAAGAGCACTTGGGTTTATTTTTAACTCTCTAGCTGTCATAGTTTGAACAATGTTGGTTTTTCTTTCCGAGAGCAGAGCTTTTGAGATCCATAAGGTGAAATCTGTTGTTGAGAACACAGGACAACAGCATGTCACAAAGCAAGTTGAAGCGAAAGAACATCTCCTCGCCCCGAGCTGTGAATGCTCCGGGTGGTTCCTCCCGGTCTTTGCTCTGGGCTTTGCATGTAAAAATTGTTACAACAGTTTGCTTCATGCTGAGCTAGAATCAATTTAAAGCAGATTTTTACATATTTATTTAAAAATGGCCTGTAATGTATTTTAGTGTCGGTATTGATTCCACTTGTCTTTGTGATTACATCTCTGACTGGTGTTTTTGTTATGTTGCAATTGCACAGTAAAGTAATAGGCTCTGAGATTCTATCAGCGCCTCCTCTTTTCATGTTGCAATTGCTTGATAATAATTTGATTGTATCTCTGCCTGATGTTTTAATACTCCTGTCTTCCAGATTGCTCTTACTGGAGAGATATTTACCCCAGTGAGTTTCTACACCCTAATAAAAATAAACAAGGCAGGAAAACACGTGGTCGCACATACTTCTTTGTGTGACACTTGTCTGGGCTGACACTGTGGCTCAGGCTGACTTTCACAGATACCATATGTTCCAGTTATCTATTGCCGCATAACAAACCACCCCCAAATTTAATCGCATGAAACAGTAAACATTTCATTATGCCCAGGGATCTTATGAGTTAAAGATTTAAATACGGAAGAATGAAGATTGCTTGTCTCTACCCCATGAGGTCTTGGGCCTCTGCTAGAAAGACTCGAGGGCACCTGGATGGCTCAGTCAGTTGAGCGTCCTACCTCAGCTTAGGTCATGATTTCACCGTTCCTGAGTTCGAGCCCTGCGTTGGGCTCTCTGCTGACAGCTCAGAGCCTGGAGCCTGCTTCAGATTCTGTGTCTCTCTCTCACTCTCTCCCCTCTCCCTCTGGTGCTCTGTTTTTCTCTCTCCCTCAAAAGTAAATAAACATTAAAAAGATTTACAAAAAAGACTCAACGGGAAGTTACGTTATTAGCTAGGTACTGGAATGCTTCTTCAATCACATGTCTGATTAATGAGCTGGGGTGAGCTGAAAACTGGGCTCTGCTGAGTCTGCCAACTGGAATGCTTGCCATGTGGCCTCTTCATGTGGCATGGGCTTCCTCATAGCATGGTAGCCTTAGAGTAGTTGTACTTTTTCCATTCTGGGCTCCATGAGTGAGTGTTCCAGTCAACAACATGCAAGCTATGTGGTTTTGGAATGTCACAGGTTTGGAGCTGATGGCCAAGAAAGAATTCTTGAAGATGTCTTGGGTGCAAAAAGGTGATTTTATTAAAGCACAGGGATAGGACCCATGGGCAGAAAGAGCTGCACTGGGGTTGTGAAGAACGACAGCTTATATACTATGGAGTTGGGGAGGTAAAGGCAAAAAGGAGACCTCCAGAAGGACTTTGACAACTAGGGTTTGCCATTGTCAAGCTAAGGGTGTTATTCCTCTAGTAAGGCATTAACATTAGGAGAGTAGTGAGTTCCTTGAGAAATGTTATACCCTGTGTTTGCCTCAAGTATTTGTCAATGGGCTGCAGGTTATAAAGAAACTTAATTGTGCCTGCCATTTCCTTCTTGCCTCTGTTCCCAACATCACTATGGAGGGTGATATTGGGGCTCCAGGAAACTGAGTCTACAGGTCTCTGGAAATTAGACTATTGATCAGATTGCCTTTTTCTTGTAATTTACTGAGATATTTGCAAACATAAGTGGAGACTTATGTCCTGCATGACTGTGCTCTCTATCAGTTAGCCATTTGTTTTCTTTCCTTTGTTCTTGGGCAGCAAGGAATGCCTGAGGAAGGTCACATATATTCCACCTGGAGTTGGGGGGTGGTGGTAGCCTGTACTTTGCCCTCAGCTTGCATTATGCTCCCTCATCAGAAGCTGCATGACTTTTCTGACCTACCCTCAGAAGTCATGTAGTGTTTCTTCTGCTGCATTATCTTGGTTATAAGTGAGCCACTAAGATTGGTCCACATTCAACCAGAGAGAAATTAGACCCTGCTTCTTGATGGGAGGCCTATCAATGAATTTGTTACCATCTTTAAAATCTTTGCAATAAATGCTTTACCCTTTTGTCAAGTCTGGTTTCCATCTTTTTTGAATTAAAAAAGAAGATTCATTTGTTAAGAGACAAGGTCATTAAGTACTATTAAAACATGCTGAGGCATGATAAGGAGTATGGAAAAAGAAAGAAAAATACTTCTTTTCTTACAGTAAAGCTTGCAGTTTTAATCAGAAAGGTGGTATGCAAATATACAGAAATCTGAGTAACACATTTACAGAGTAAAGTATCAAGGAGTACAAGCCAATATGCTCTAGAACTTTACAGTAATAGCTGTGGAATTTTTATAATACACAAATATTTTGGATCTCATCCAAAATATAACTACTTATTGTAGCAAATATCACCCAAGCAACCCTTATAAGGCTCAGGAATCTATGAAAAGAGGAGTGTGATGAACATATAATAGTAGAGTTGGAAGACACTTTAGAGATTATTTATTCCAATTCTTTCAATAAGTAGATGAGGAACTGGAGGCCCCAAAATGTAAAGTCACTGGCAGTTTAGGAAAGGGGAAAGAATATTACATATTCAGCTGGGTCACCTTAAGCATGTGAAACCTCTGTCAGTTTCAGTGAAATTTAAAATTGTGTCTGTCTGATTGTATTAGTCAGCATAGGCTGATAGGTTTTAGTAACAAATTATCCCCAATCTCAGTGATATACCACCAAGGTTTATGTCTTGCTTATGCTACAGGTCCATGCTGGGTCAGGAATGGCTTCCCGTGAGGAGAATCTTCACTCTGGGACCAGAGTAGCAGAACAGCCCATTTGGGACCCTCCTGGTTGATGCAGAGGTAGAGAGATCATGACAAAGGAAATACTGGCTCATAAAGCTTCCGCTTGGAAGGCATAGGTTTAGCCTATGTCCAAGGAGCAGAAAATATGATCTTTCTGAAGGAAGGGGTTGTCTGCAGAGAGAGGCAGCAAGTATTTTGAACAAGAATACAGTTCATCACAGTGATGGGAGTGAAAGTTCTTAGTGTTCAGTGGAACGCCATTGAATGCAAATTGTTCTTGATCCACCCGAAATCTACCGGCCACCAGTGATATAACTGAGGCAACAATTCAGGTTGCTCAAAACTCAGCTCAGTGTTCTCCTCTTCTCTGGAACCATTCACTGGACATCTTTTTTCCATGTTAGTGCTTAACAAAATAACCATTTTAGGATTGTCAATCAATGTAGTCCCTGTGCCAGATATAAGGATGATATTCCTGGTGTGCCTGGGTGGCACCTGGGCGCCTGGGTAACTCAAAAGTGTCCCATTTTTAATTTTGGCTCAGGTCATGATTTCATGGTTTGTGAGTTCAAGCCCAGCATTGGGCTCCTCATTATTGGTGTGCAGCCTACTTGGGATTTTCTCACTTCCTCTCTCTTTATCCCTTCCCTGCTTGCGTGTGTGTGTGCACGTGCTCTTTCTCTTTCAAAATAAATAAACATTTTTTTTAAAAAAGGATGATTTTCCTGAGGATAAATCTTTATATATACACATATAAAATATATGTGCATATAATATATATTTTTAATATATATACTTTGTGTATATTATATATATGCAGCTTTCAGTTTGATTGATAATTTTATACTACATGCTGAAAAGCCTCGTCACACATGTCTTAAATCAGCCATTTTGACCTTACGTGTTTTATTAGTGAAGAGCAGACTTCCATCGCATTTTATTTTCCTGACAGAATTTGTCCTTAAAAATACATAAATTCCATTACTAGCTCTATAACTCCTCCATAATTTCCTTATCCATCTCTAAATTATGCTTAGAGGAAGCAAGATGGATGACATAAGCTTTTCAATGTTTCACGTTAGATCCAGACTTCTTGGAAACTGTTTCTCTCAAGCTCTTCTTTTTTAGCTAATACAGGTGTCAAAACTCAAGGAAACTCACTTGCTCTGGAGGCCGATCTGCAGAATCAATCGATTGTTTGCCAGACTAAAAGAGCTGTGATCTTTTGATCCCCAGAGCTTTTTTTTGGGAGGGGTAACTTTTCACGTGGGGTCACTAGTGGATTCCAGATATAATGTACTTTCACCAGTGGGTTTTTGAAGCCAGCCTCTACTCTGCTCTTTAGTTTATGGAGAATTGGAGGAGGTAGAATTGACATGCTCTTTCAGAGGGAAGGTAAATTGAGTTCTGTCTTTTAGCTATGGATTGTTGAACAGGTTGCAATATAGTTGTTATTCCACTAGCCTGATGTTGACCTTCATGTAGGAAATTTTGTATATTTTACAAAGCAAACATAAATCCAATGAACCTTAGTCGTGGCCAAAAGCCAAACTGAGAAAACCTTTGAAATCTAGATTAAAAACCCATCACAGCATTCATTTCATATAGGTCAATGAATTGTAAAAGTGAGGGATATTAACTTCAAACAGCCCAGCTCTCCTCCCCGCCCCCAACACACACAAAAGGCGAGTTCTTGGTGAAATGCCATTATTTTCACAAGGTAAAGAGCAAGGGATAAAGTAACAGGATATTTTTATATTAGAAAATAATAACAAGGTCTGCATTGACCCGTTCCATCATTAACTTCTACATCAGTGCACACTTCAAAATGTTTTCTCAAATGGTTATGTACTTGGCATGTGGGAGTAAAATTTGAAATGATAGCCTAAGCTTTTAGAGTAAGCCAAATCTTTTGCAGCAGCAAGTTAACTTAAAATAACATTCTTAAGAGATGTTGACTGGCTAATTCACAATACACTACAATAGTCTAGACCCAGGTTTCCATACATTTAGAGGCATAGTCTGTAGGAGCATCGGAAACCATTACTGTAAACATTTCCCCATAACCTTGCAGGAAAAGGGAGACCAAGATGTGCCACGGTTCTGAGGTATGGTGTGGAGCACATATTTACATAAAAAAAATTCTAGGGGCACCTGGGTGGCTTAGCTGGTCTGTCTGACTTGGTTTTAGCTCAGGTCATGATATCATGGTTTGTGGGTTTGAGCCCCATGTTGGGCTCTGCACTGACAATGCAGAGCCTGTTTGGGGATTCTCTCTCTTTCCCTCCCTCTCAAAATAAATAAACTAAAAAAAAAAAAATCCTAGGCATCAAATATAAAATAAATGTTTGAGGATTACAGCAAACATTAATCTGATTGCAAATTAGTGGGCATCTTTAGAATAACAGTGGCATGTGCGAGAATGGACTTTAGATTTGGTCTAAGGTCTCTAAGGGTTATTTAGTTTCTGTTTTTTACTGTCCAGGAGGAAAGGAACAAAAATAGCACTTTTATTCTTTTTCTGTGCTTCTTAATGAGTGGTATCCTGGCACGGACCTTTTGTTTCTTCTATTTTCCACTCATCTGAGACTCAGTTTATAAGCCTGAGCTTATATTCAGATAATGGGAAGTGGCCTCTAAATTCTGTGCCTCTGGATTACTTAACATAGCACTCCTCGAGAGAGCGCTGTACCTCTATCTGTGCATAAAATTACACACACATATGCATAATACACACCCTTATATATATAACTTCTAACAAATGGTCACTTTGAGTGCCCAAAGCATGAAAGTAAACCTGGAGCTTCCTCGAATTCTGGGACCATGGAACGGGCTAGGAACCACACGTGTAGTGCTGCTTTTATAAGGTGTTGGTTTTCCAGAATGTACCAGAGTACATAGGAGCAGGGCTACCTGGCAATGAAATGGGACACAATTTTGAGAAGCAGAATTTAAAATAAAGGAAAAAGAGAAAAGCAGAGTGGTGTGAGCAGTTAGCTCTGGGTGTGTAACAAACACAACATTTCTACTGACACAGGGATTGGCCAGGGGTGCTCTGCGGAGCTCGGAGGGGGTGGCGTGGGCTTGGCCCCAGGCTGCAGGATCCATTTGGATCTGATCCATATAGTGGTCAATTTTCTAGGGTCAGGGGGCTGCTGAGGACCCACTGCACTAGCTCAGGACCTTGCTGCTCAAGGGTAGAGCTTGACCAACTGCACTAGCCTCTGCTTACATTATGTTTGCTCATGTCCCATTAGCCAAATCAAGTTACATAGCCGTGTGGATAGACATGGGGTGTGTATATAGCTCTCCCATGGGTGCAGAGAAGGGAGTGAGTGTTTGCTAAACAATGATCTAGTCTGCCACAATGGTCTGCATAAAATCCTCAATGTTTTATCGTTCTTTTATTGTGTGGTAGGAAGCTGGCTTGACACCTTGCTTGTTCATATGGGGCTGGAGAGATAAGGAGGAACTTGTAGGCCATGCTAATGATAACAATACTAACATTACTAATAATAACACACAATACCTTTAAAGGCAGGATGCTGTAAGCCAGGCTAATAAGAAATAATAACAGTAGAAACAGCATACACACTTATGCTTTAGACATGCTAGTAAGCACTTTACAAAAATTAATGTATTTAATTTTCATAGCAACCCTATAAAGTAGACACTGTTATTATCTCAATTTTTAGGTGAGAAAACCTGGAGCACATAGAATTTGGGTGGTTTTTTCAGGGTCATAACTCCAGCAAGTCATGAGCAGATATTTAAATCCAGGTGGTCTGACTCTGGAGTCCATGTTCTTAACATCCCCACCCACTCCCCCGCCCCTCTTCTGTCATTTTATGGGCTGAGGGCTGACATGGTCTGATTTACATCTTGAAAAGCCATTCTAGATTTTTTTGTAGAAATAATGGGGAAACTGGTGATGTCGATTAACAATTTTTCTCAAAGTGTGATCTGTAGTCTGCTACTGTGGTTTTGTTGCATGCTAAAGTAAGTACAGAAATTGAGAAGGAGAGTTTAGAAGCTCTTACAGCAAATCTGACATTGTTTCAAGACCAAAGTGCATGATCGTTTTCTCAGAAATTCACTTTTACTGTATGTTACAAAAGTATTGGTTCATAATGAATTGGAAAGGAAGCACGGAACAAAGATGGAAAATGGAAACAACTGACGGAAGCTGGAGAAACCCTAAGTAGATTAGTGCAATAATCCAGGTTTTTGTTTATTGATAATGCCTTGAATGAGGGTGGTGCCTGGGCTGGTAGGGGATGGATTTGGTAAAAAATTTAAGAGTGGGTCAGTTCTTATTGTTAACATCTGGCAGAGATTAAGGGGGAGAAGAGGAAGAATACAAGGCAAGTTTAAAAGAAGCCTTCAGGGGCACCTGGGTGGCTCAGTTGGTTAAGTATTTCAGCTCAGGTCATGATTTTGCTGTTCATGAGTTCAAGCCCCACACTGGGCTCTCTGCTGTCAGCGCAGAGCCTCCTTCGGATCCTCTGTCTCTTTCTTTTTACCCCTGCTGACTTGCAGCCTCTCTCTCAAAACTAAACATAAAAAAAGGAAGGCTTAGGGCGCCTGGGTGGCTCACTTAGTTAAGCTTCTGACTTCGGCTCAGGTCATGATCATGTAGTTCGTGAGTTGGAGCCCTGCTTCGCATTCTGTGCTGACCGCTCAGAGCCTGGAGCCTGCTTCTGATATTGTGTCTCCCTTGCTCTCTGCCCCTCCCCCCTTCTCTCTCTCTCTCTCAAAAATAAATACACATAAAAAAATTAAAAAGAAGCCTTCAACGATGCTCCCCTTCTCCCATTTAGAGGGGGCCTGCATGCTGTTTGTAGTAGCAGTTTTAAGGAAAAACTACATTAATACAATTCTATTTGAAACCCAGCAAAGAGGAACTTAGAGGAAAATTTTGGTGATTTTTGGTATAGGTTAAACGCTTGTTTATTACTTTAGAGTGATCAATTCGTCTTGGTTTGCCTGGGACTTTCCCAGTTGTAATGCTGAAATCCCACATTCTGAAAGTCCCTTCAAGTCCAGGCAAACCAGAGTGGTTGGTCGCCCTTTCTTTTATATTGGAAATATTATTTTATTTATACTGGTGGTACTTGTGCTCTGAACACCTTTTTCCATTTTGCTGTCAGCCTACCTGGTGAGGACCTACGTTACCGGGATGTGAGAGTATGATATAGATGCCCAGACAAAATGGGGGATTTGAGTGAGACCTATTGGAAGAGATTTCAAAAATAATAAAGCAATAAGAGATGGAAACAAAATGAGATACTAATTATTCAGACAGATTATGGAATTTTTTCTGCAGCCTGGAATTTCTTACAAATTCTCAACTTCGCTGACTTTATTCTGCCATGAGATAGAGAAAGCATTAAAGGAAATTACTGTATCCTGGTCCGTTGGGAAGAGCTGGTGGGGAGCCTGGAGTGTCAGTAAGTAGGACGTGGCTGTGTTTCATCTGAGTGCACGGAAGAGAAGAGGGATAGAACATGATGGCAGGGACCCATGATCTCTCCTCCCCACATGAATGTCAATTTCAACCTTTTAGAGAGTCAATTGTGATGATTCCACAATCAGAAGACCTAAAAAGAGATCCAGATCAAGGGTGGAGTTGCTTAAAAAATATCTTAATAATGCTTTGGAGGGGAAATGGGGAAAGCACCTGTTGATGCAAACATGAGCTTGTCACGTAGGTAGCTCATTCTTGAGTCTTTCCTATTTATGGCAGGAAGCAGATTTGGAACTTCCATCCCACCAGTGTGGGTGGTGGTGTGTGGTGTGGATTGTGTAGTTGGGGACTAATTAACTAATGTGCTTCAGTGTAAGGTACTATCTGAATAATTAATTATGCCATATGAATCCAATTCTCAATGAAAGGGCCACTGTCTTGGCTTAAAAAAATTTTTTTTAATGTTTTTATTTATTTTTGAGAGAGAGAGAGAGAGAGAGAGACAGCATGAGCAGGGGAGGGTCAGAGAGAGAAGGAGTCACAGGATCTGAAGACAGGCTCCAGGCTCTGAGTTAGCTGTCAGCACAGAGCCCAATGTGGGGCTTGACCCCATGAACCGTGAGATCATGACCTGATCTGAAGCTGGAGGCTTAACTGACTGAGCCACCCAGGTGCCCCTGTCTTGGCTTTTTAATGTAACATTTCTACTTTCTCTTAGACCATATCCTCACTCTTGCCATATGGGTCTGTCTTCTCCTGGACCAAATGTCTCCTAAATCCTATGCAGTTCTGCGGATCTGTTTGAAAGGATCATCCTGAACCATGATCTCAGCAGCCTTCTCTCAAGGATCAAGTGTGAATCTGTGTCCTAAAACTAAGACCACACCTCTATTTAACCTATATCACCATCATCTGGGAGTTTCACTCCCTGAAATGAAGACCTTGCCCCTCCTTAATTGTCTACCCCCATCATTAGGGGTGAAGAGGGAGTTCCATCTGGCTTTGACTACTCAGCTGCTAACGAAATACCCCCGGCTTAGAAGTTCTTGAATACTGACACCAACTCCAATTAAGTATGACTTTGACATAACCCTTTGGATATTCAATATTGAATTACTGGTGGCTCTTATTCAGGGGCCAGCTCTACTGCTGGGTCAGGTCTCCTGTCACAGAACTGGTTTCCTCTCTTTCTCACTGTGTCTGAGTTCACAGGATACCTCGTGACCATACTCACTCCAGTGATGACAGCTGGGCCTTATAAAACACAAAGGACGATGATCAACTATGTTTCTCCAAACAAAGGAGAAAGAGGACAGCTGCCAGGGCATATGGTTCAATATTAACAGATGACAGAGAAAGCAGGACTGTTCAATTCCATGAATACTCTGGCCTCCCTATTAAGTAGAATAATTGTCAAATATGGTTAAGAGAGAATTGATGCTTGGGATGGGTGATAAGTAATAAGAGAGCACCTAAGAATTTAAATGAAAATTCTCATAGGTTTAGGCAATTACTCCATGATTCTGACAGACTTCTTATATGGGATTAGTTAATTTTGATGGATAATGTTTGAAGAATCCGAGAGAGACAGGACATAGTCAATCATACCATTTTCCAAAAGAGGAAAATACAGATTTCAAAAACTAAAGACATGTAAAATTAAAGTCTTTTCACAGAAAAAATTGAGAATACGTTTTTAATGAATGGTCCTTAGTGCTTAGAAAGAAATGTGTTGGGGGTGCCTGGGTGGCTCAGTCGGTTAGGCGTACGGCTTCAGCTCAGGTCATGATCTCATGGTTCGTGGGTTCAAGCCCTGCCTCGGGCTCTGTGTGACAGCTAGCTCAGAGCCTGGAGCCTGCTTTGGATTCTGTGTCTCCCTCTCTCTCTGACCCTCCCCTGCTCTCACTGTCTCTCTCTGTCTCTCAAAAATAAATAAAAAAAGACATTAAAAAAATTAAAAAAAAAAAGAAAGAAAGAAATGTGTTGACATAATGCAAGGGCAATAAATGGCAAGTAAGTCACCAGAAACCAAGGTAGCTTTATCTCTCTTGCGACGTCTCTCTCAAGCTGTCTCCATTTACTCCTCTATCTACATCTCTCTAAGCTCTGATTCATTCTTCTTTCTCTTCCAAAGAACAGCTGCCAATTTCTCTGCGCTTCCTGCATAACATATCATAGCTGTTACCACTGGGGGTATCCTCAGATTCTGAATCCATGTTCCCCCACATGTCAAGGACCTGCCCCTAGGACAAATTCTAGGAGTACAAGTTGTATGGCTCATTGACAAAACACCCACATTTGACTCATAAGAGGGGTCAAAATGGAATACTCATATTTTTATTGGTCAAGAATGAATTCGTGCAGTGGGACTAAGACCACACCTCCCCTAAAGCTTTCAGTATCAAGAAGAGACTCTATCACTGGGACTAACCTTGCTTTTCCAAACCTTCCTACCCATTGTCATCAGGGATAAAAAAAGGAGCTCCTAAAATGCCCCTCTGAACACTCACAGACTTGCCACCGGTCTCTTGAATCCATAAGGATCAACTGTATTTTGTATTTATCTGTGCTTATAAAGGTCACTTCAAGAACCTTTAAACAAACAGGGCAAACCTCATCTCCCCACCCAAATACCCCAAATACCCTGAACATCCTCTACTGTGTTTTCTCCTACTATGCTTTCTCAGATCTTTTTTCCCTTTTCTTTTCAAATTTTTATTTAAATTCTAGTGATATAAATGCAGTGCAATATTGGTTTCAGGAGTAGAATTCAGTGATTCATCACATAACATACAACACCCAGCACTCTTCACAACAAGTGTCCTCCTTAATACCCATCACCCATCAAGCACGTACCCCACCCACCTCCCTCCACCAACCTTCAGTTTGTTCTTTGTTCTCTGTTGCTAAGAGTCTCTTATGATTTGTTTTCCTCTCTCTCTCTCTCTCTCTCTCTCTCTCTTTTTTCCCCCCTCTCATATGTTTATCTGTTTTGTTTCTTTGCTTCCTCATATCTTGAAACCCCTCAGTGTCTTCTGGATTTCACAGTCTGCCATCAGTAAAATCTTATATATCTTTTACCTTTCCATTCAATGTATTTTTGACCATTTTTTCTTGATGGAAATTGGACTGTCCCTTGAGCACGCTGTGTCTACTGTAGCCTTCTCAAGGAATGGCTGTTTTACTCCCACTACTTACTTTGAGGCCTGAGCAATTGGCTATGTGTCCTCTTTGCTCCTTACTGCTGCTTTTAGATCATTTCTCTCCTCCTCCCCTTTCTCTTCCACTCTCAGTCAGACATCACCCAACTGTATCACCCACTAATTCTCTCCCACTGAGTTTATTATTTTTTTAACTTCATTTTTTCATCATCCACTGAATTTAGATCATGGGGTGATTCTCCACATTTCTTAATGATTTTATATTCTGGTCCGTTATCCCCTCTCTAATATGATTCTTATGCCTTAGTGATTTGAATATATGTAATATGTCATTGATTCTTTCAATTTTCTCATCTTTTAGTTCCTTGACGTTATCTCTTCCAAAATTCTTATCTTTGATTCTACCTCAGCCACTACTTCCCATTGTTGTACACCAGACCTTGTCTTTATTAATAGCTATTAATCTTTTGTTCTCTCAGCATCATGCATTTCAGTCTTACAACCATCTCAAAAATTTTCCAGTTCATTTCTTCCAATAGCCCAACTCCAAAGGGCTACCAGCACCCGCCCCCACCCACTGACAAACGCCAATGCATTGAGCATATTACCTTGCTTCTGTTACTCAGTCCCTTGATGTTTTCTCTCTCCCCTTTGCCAAGGTGAAATTATACACTCAACCCTCATATTTACTTCCTGGCATGTATCTTCACCTCTTTAGACTCTATTTTCCTTCTTTAGGCTCAATTGGTAAAAAAATATAACTGGTAAATTTCTGTCTTTGTTTCTTTGTTTCTTTTCCTTTATTTCTGTTTCTTTTTTCTTACTCCAAACTTATGCCCATGCTAGTTGAACATGGCTAAAAAAAAAAAAAAAAAACCCCACAAACACTTTGACTAGTCTTATCATAAATTCAATGAGTAAATTAAATGAATGAATCAATGAACAATGAATAAATCCAATGAATAAATAAATAAATTAGGCCTCTCAAATAGGCTTTTAGTGCTTTCAGGCAATCATCAATTCCTTATCCATTCATTCTCCTACTCTCCTAGATGATTATGTCACCTTTTCTATCTCCTTAAAGCTCCAAAAGCTCCTCTTTCATTTTTAGTCTAAGGTCATGGTCTTAATTTTGGCTTTACTGAGAAAGTGAAAGCAATCAGAAGAGAACTGCCATGGACTCCACTACCGCATCTATCCACTTAGTAGTGTCTGTATTCCCTCTCTCAGCTCTTTTCTTCACTGGAGTGCTAGGTTGTGTGTCCTTTTGCTCCAATATCATGTCGACAATTCCTCCCTCTCTGCTTATTTCATCAACATTTCCTCTCTTCATGGGATTATTCCCATTTGTTGCTTTTCAATTATAAAATCCCTCTTACTGGGGGGTGGAGGGTAGGGAAATGGGTGAAAGGGAGTGGGAGATACAGGCTTCCAGTTAAGGAAGTCATAAGAATGAAAGGTACAGTGCAGGGAATATGGTCAGTGGTATTGTAATAGCTTTGGGTGGTGACAGATGGCAGCTACACTCCTGGAGAACACAGTGTAACGGATAGATAAGTTGAATCATTATGTTGTGCACCTGAAACTAATGTAACATTTTGTGTCAACTATACTAAAAACAAAACAAAACTCTCTTTTTAATTTTTTGGGGGAAATATATTTATTTATTTTGAGAGATGGAGAGTGGGCGAAGGAGGGGCAGAGAGAGAAGAGGAGAGAGACCTCCAAGCAGGCTTCACACTGTCAGCTCAGAGCCTGATGCAGGGCTCCATCTCACCCACCGTGAGATCATGACCTGAGGTGGAATCAAGAATCAGACACTTAACCAACTCAGTCACCCAGGTGACTCAAAACCCTCTTCTTGATAACACATCCACCAACACTCTCTGTATGCCCCACTTCTTTGTTCCCCTTTGGAGCAAAGTTCCTTTAATAATTTTTGAGCTTACTCCCTCCAATTCTTCTTACATTCCCTCAAACCACTCTAGTCAGGCGTTTGGCCTCATGACATCATTTTAACCACTCATCAATATAAGCAATGACTTCCACATTGCTACATTGAATGGTCAAATCTCAGTTCCCATTTTACTTGATCTAAGAGTATCATATGACCTCTCTGACTGCTCTTTCTAGCATTTTGTTCATTTGGCTTCCAGGCTTCTGCATTATCTTGGCTTTTTTCACTACATTAGTGATTGCTGTTTTAATCCCCTTCCCTGAGTCTTTCTCTGTCTCCCTAAATTTTTAATGTTAGAGTGCCCCAGGGCTAAGTTCTTTGATTTTTTAAAAAGTTTATTTATTTATTTTGAGACACAGAGAGAGCATGAACACAGGTGGGGCAGATAGAGAGGGAGAGAGAGAGAATCCCAAGCAGGTTCCATGCTGCCAGCACAGAGCTAGACATGGGGCTTAAATTCATAAAACCTGGGATCATGACCTGAGCCGAAATCCAGAGTTAGAGATTTAATCAACTGAGCTGCCCATGTGCCCCTAAGTCCTTTGATTAAGTGTCATCCTTTTTAAGCTCTTTGAGTCTTATACCTTTAAAACCTATTTATATGCCAACAACTTCCAGTATATCTCTAGCCTGTATCTCTACCAAAACTCTAAGCGCATATTTCCAATCTGTCCGAACAGACTTTCTGATCTTCCTCCCCTATTCCAAACCTTGTCCATTTCTTGCCTTCCCTGTCAGAGTTGATGGCAGCAACTCCAAGTATCCTGTGTCTCTGGCCAAAAACCATGGCATGACTCTTTTCTCCTTTTCGTAACCACACGCAATTCATCAGCAAATACTGTGGATTTTACCTTCACCAGAAATGTAGAACGTGACCAGTGCTCCCACGACTCTTTCTCGCTACTACCCTGGTCCAAGTTGCCATTTCTCACTAAGATTACCAGAACAACATTCTAACCGGTCTTACTCATTCCTTTTAGATACAGCAGCCGAAGTAATCCTTTTAAAATGTAAATCATATCGTGTCACTCTTCTGTTCAAAACCATGCAATAGCTTTTCCTTTCATTCAACATATGAATAAAAGTCCTTATGATGACTCAGTTATATCTCTGATCTCACTTCTTAGTTTCCCCCCAAATCATTTATTCTGTTGCAGCCACATTGGTTTTCTTGCTCCTTGAACATTCCATCTACCCTTTGTCCTAGTGTTTTTGCATAGATTATGTCCTAGGCACAAATGCCCCTTTCCTAGAAATTTGCATGGCTCTCCTCCTCCAAGTCTATGCTCAAATGTCACCTTCTCAAAAAGGACCTAATGAATATACTTAAAATTACACTTTTCACTCCCAATATTCTTTATCCCATTCCATGTTTCCTTTTTTTCCATAGGAATTATCTTGTATCATAATATGTCATTTACTTATATATTTTATTTATTGTCTATATTGTCCTCCACTGCTATAATGCAAGTTCTACAAGGGCAGAAATCTTTGTCTACTTTGATCATTGGTATGTTGCAAGGCCTAGAACAGTTCTTGGTATATAATAGGTGCTCAGTAAACATTTCTTGAATAATTAAGTGAATCCTATTTTCTAGATGTATTCTCAGTTTGTTAGGTGGCCACTCTTATTCCAAACAGCCAAGGTGAAGGGGATGAGGTGAAATGTGAGTAACTAGGATTACTTCCTACAGGGATGGGGTAGAGTAGGTTTTCTAAGAAAACACTTTTCTCTAAGAAAGTAAAACAGAGGTAAAAAGGAAATAATGAGTGCATCTGTAAAGATGGAATCATGAAAGTGTTGAATAACCAGTAGGCTATGGGGGGTGGGCCTATATTGAATGAGTTTGAGTATTTCTTTCAAATTTAACATTCTATAATACTTGAACATCCTAAGAGTGTTGATGCCTGGATGAGATTTCTAATGGCAGTCAGCAAAACTCCCCTCCTGTTTCATATCTATTCAATAGTTTTATCCCCAACTTTAGAGACTGATAAGTTAATAAAGTTATTAGAAGACATATATATAGAGAGGTAATATACAAAATTGCAGAATCAGGGATTAAAGACATCTCAGTAGGCCCCAATAATGAACCAAAACAAATAAGATAAAACTCAACAAGGATCAATTTAAAGTTCAGCATTTGGGGGTAAAAAAATCAATCATGCAAGTGCAGAATGAGGGAAATCAATTATGTGAAAAAGACTTAATAGTTTTAGTTGATTATAAGATCAATATGAGCCAACAGTGTGACGTTCCTTCTAACGACAACAAACCCCCCCCCGAAACTTCTCAAACGTAATATTGAGCCATGTTTGTGACAACATAGGCCTGGATGTATAGTATGGAACATATACTCACAGGGTACTTTGTACTGTGGAGAGGATGTGTCAAGTATTTTGTTTTTATCTCAAGTTTTTTATTTAGTAGAGATTGTCACATTTTAAGAGGAGCATTGACAGATAAGCAAAATACTAAGGACACCAGAAATTGTTCTTTCAAAGACATTTATTAGTTGCTGACATTATTCCTGGGTGTTTAGTGAGGAAGCACACCTGAATTTATACCATCTGCAGTAATCACGGAAAGTGGGGACAGTTTACTTTTAAACAGTTTTTTAAACGTTATTTATTTATTTTTGAGAGAGAGAAATCTGAAGCAGGCTCCAGGCTCTGAGCTGTCAGCACAGAGCCCAACATGGGGCTTGAACACACAAACTGTGAGATCATGACGTGGGCCAGATACTTAACCGACTGACCTACCCAGGCATCCCAGAGACAGTTTACTTTTAAAAAGCTAATACATTTATTTGTTTATTAATGTACTCTATTGTAAAACAAAAATGCTTTAAGGTGTTTGGTTATTGTACAAATTTTGGAAAGAAGCAAAACAAAGTTTGCTTATAATTACCCTACTGATGGGTAACCACATTTTTTGCACACTGCTTTTATTCCATGTAGTTTTTCAAGAACTCAAAGTACAGACGTATTCATGAATAGCTTGTGTGGGTCAGACCTGAAGCGAGGCTTCTCACGCACTTGACTGGTCAGATTTAGGTCTCATGGCCTACAGTACTACCGAGGATGCTGGGAAATGTGGTCTAGCTTTGTCCCAGAAGAAAAGAGAATGTCCTGGGTGCTCTAGTTGGCTTTGCTTGGGTCATGATTCAGTGTATCTGCTATTAGAAATATTCTTGAAATTATTTTTGGATAAGCACTGGTTTAGTTTACAGCTCTCCTTTTTATAGCTGCCATTTTGTCTTATTAGCCTTTAGATTGAGTTTTGTTCAGGCAATTTTTTTGACTTCTGGGTTAGCGAAGTATTCAGCTTCCTAATTTTCTTCACATGATCCTGGCTTTGATTGTTTTTGTTTTTGTTTTAACACTAATATTCCATTAGGTGCAGCCTAGCAGAATGTGCACTGCTGACTGAACACTTGAGATTGCTTGGATATTAGAGGAGGAAGGTAGACATCTCCCTGCTCTATCCCAAAGGCCTTCCTTTTTGGCTTTCCCAAGTGCTTCTTCAATCGTCTTGTACTAATGTCTTTTCTCACACACGGTTCCAACTCATTGCTTTCAAAGAGCAACAACTTCATCCTCTTCTAGAGGTCTGTTTTCATCATGCTCTTTTCATGTTCTGATCTCTGATCCTTTTTAGTCTCTAGGCAAGCTTGTTTGACTCTATCCCTTCATGCTTCATAACAGAGATGACAGAATCTCTCTGCTGGATTTAGTTTCCTTAAAACCTCATGACACTTTGGAGATTTCCCAAAGCTTGCAAAATGTCATTTAATGGAGGATAACTGAAGCACCTCAACTCAAAGATAAAGTTTGAAAAATTTCCTTTCAGTGATAGGTATCAGAGACCTTTCTTGCTTCCGGTATAGTTTGGTAAATTAGTAAACCAATCAGTTGTTTTTACCTAGATAGTGATAGTTGAGTATTTTGTCTATAATTCTTTGGGAAAAACATCTGTATGATTTGGGAAAAATTCAATATGATAGGCGCACACACACACACACACACATGTTCATTTTTAGCCCTACACTAGAGATAGTTGCTGGATTAGCCAGCATTTAGTCAAGAGGTCACACTCCTGAGAGAGCTACAGTAAGTGAGTATTTTACTTATGTTGATTTCTCATCAATACAACAGGCTTTGTTAATGAGTATGTTACAGGTTAGAAATGGACTTTCTACAAGTAGGGGTTGTCTAGAAGATATTTCCTACCTTTGCATGAACAGGGCAAGCCTAAAATTCATCTAGGACGTACTGTTATGCCTATACTAGCTGTTTTTAATCAGCATCCATTCTGCTTGGGTAATATATACTATTTTTTAAAATGTTTTATTTATTTTTGATACAGAGAGAGACAGAGCATGAGAGGGGGAGGGGCAGAGAGAGAAGGAGACACAGAATCTGAAGCAGGCTCCAGGCTCTGAGCTAGCTGTCAGCACAGAGCCCGACGCGGGGCTCGAACCCATGAACGTGAGATAGATCTGACCTGAGCCGAAGTCGGAGGCCTAACCAACTGAGCCACCCAGGCTCCCCAATATGTACTATTTTTGATATTAAGTAGTTTGAGCATTGCTTCTTGGAACAAGCTTAAAGAATGAGAGAGTCCATCTATCTGTACCATTAGAAATGGCATGGTCACTGCATTTGATTATAGGGTTTACACAGTGCTCTACACAACTGTATGCAGCAGCCCTGAAAAGTGCCTTGGATATGATTCATAGGCAGTCTTGTGTGTGTGTGTGTGTGTGTGTGTGTGTGTGTGTGTGTGTGTGTTTAAGCAGTCTTATATTCAGTCACTAATTTGAAAGATTCTTGGTTGTCTGACTTTACTTGAGGGTTGCTTGAGTCCTGGTGTTTGAGTTTTGGCACATTTGGCTTGGCAAGCCTTTCCTGCAAAGTGCTATCAGACTTTCTAAAAAGACAGAGAGCTGGGATTTCATCAAGTTTAAAGAACCGGATATATGATCGTTTTGGGATTGCCTGCTAATTAAATGGCAGGATTCCATCAGGCATTTGCCTTCTTTGTTATTTTGTAGCAAGGTTATGGAGAGATCTGGGACTACCTTCCACCTCTAATGAGGAGCTCTGAACCTGCACTCTATGGACACTATGCATGGGTAGAACTCAGATGTCCATGGTGTTGGATATGAAAATGTATTACATTTTTGTCCTCACTGACTCTAACTGAAATGTAGAATTTCTTTCCATTATGAGAGTTTGCCACACATCCTGGTGTTACTAACTTCCTTTGGCACTAATAGAAATCGCATTTATTTTCATGACACATTATTCATGGCATTGCTACAAATATTGCAAATACCTCAACATGTCATTTCATCTCATCATTACCTCAAAATTATAGTGATAGTAGACCCACTAGTAGGTCTATTTGTAATTTATTAAGGGAGAATTCTGTGCATTTTTATATCACAAGTACTTAAAAATATTTCAACAACTATCTTCCAATATATTTTGCTTTCTTTTTAATCCCTATGCATTTTATTTTATACATTCAAAATGTTAGTCTGAGAAGACACAAAAATGATTAAGAATATTTGATTTTTCGAGGCAACTGATACTTACAAAAAGAGCCTACTAGTTGTTCACGACTGAATTAACTTAGGTTAGTTCCCAACAAAGTGGGCAGGTGGTTTGGGAATAAAACTAATGGGAAAAATGTGGTAATAAATTAGAACCACAGTCCTTTATGCAGGTTGGGTGATTCTAAGCTAGGGTAGCAACATGACAAGGTTTGAAACTCAGTCAGTATCTCTGCAGGTGGGGGCTGTGGCATTAGCTGTGTCTGATGGGCTGGGCAAGCCTTGGCCCATTGATTAGAGAGGAGGATGGTGGCATTTGTCTGCTTTCTTTCCCTGCCATGCAATCTTGTCTTTACATCTCCCTTTAATGTTTTTCATGGTAGTTGGAAGCATCATCATGTAAACAGAGTAATTTAGAAATTACTGAGGAAGTGTTACTTTTTTGGGAAAAGTGCTTAGAGGAAGCAAATACACTGCTTGTCTGTCCCCATCCACCTGTTCCACTTCTGGGATGCACCTTCCAGGAAATAAGTAAAGTATATGGGACTATAGAAAATGATGTTCAAAATGTTTTCCATTGTAGAGCATGGTCTTTCATTTTCTTAAAAAGCTAATTTATCTTGATATGCAGTTTTATAGGAGTCATCATTGTAAACACTAGGTAAGGAGTTAAGTAGTTAATAACAAAAGCAAAAGAAAATTTCTCTCCTTTATTTAAAGATGAGTAGCTTTCAAAAATTTTTTTGAAAACCTTTTGACTTATAGTCAGAAATGCATTTTTACATCCTGAGCCAGTACATAAACACACATACTCAAAACAAAAACGTCAGGAATCGGTACTTAGTCTTATTACATTTCCATTCCATTCCTTTCCTTTCCATTTTCTTAATTTAGAAAAAATGCTGGCCTTAGCTCACTGAATTGATTTTATGACTCAATAATATGCCGGATTCTGAAGTTTGAAAAAATATTGGTCTAGGTGAGGTTTGTCTTTTTGATTTTTTTAGTGTTTATTTATTTTTGAGAAAGAGAGAGACAGAACATAAGTGAGGAGGGCCAGAGGGAGAAGGAGATACAGAATCTGAAGCAGGCTCCAGGCTCTGAGCTGTCAGCACAGAGCCTAACACGGGGCTCAAACCCACAAGCCATGAGATCATGACCTGAGCTGAAGTCAGATGCTTAACTGACTGAGCCACCCAGGAGCCCCTGTATTCTTAATTTCTAAACAGAGTTCAGAAATGACACATGATAGGGGTGCCTGGGTGGCTAAGTTGGTTAAGTGTCCAACTCTTGGTTTTGGCTTAGGTCATGATCTCACACTTTGTGTGATTGAGCCCTGTGTCGGGCTCTGTGTTGACAGTGTGGAGCCCGCTGGGATTCTCTCTTTCTCTCTCTCTCTCTCTGCCCCTCCTCCACTCATGCTATCTCTGTCTCAAAATAAATAAATAAACTTAAAAAAAAGAAATGACACACTATATTTCCTCCTTCCATCTCTACCACACTTATCATTGTGAAACAAAACTGTGAGGGGGTTAGTGGGAAGACCTAACATTAAGCACTTGCTATTTGCTAATATCATTATAATTGTTTTCTTCTTTCTTCTACTTCTCTGAACAGTTTTAAGGAGTAGATAAGTCTAAACTTCATAGTGGCTGAACTTTTAATTTATTTTCTTTTTCACTTCTGTATTGCTAGTACCTAAAAGCATGACTGCTATGTATTATGGATTCAGTAGCTATTTTTTTTTTTATTTTTATTTATTTATTAAAAATTTTTTTGGGGGCACCTGGGTGGCTCAGTCGGTTAAGCATCCGGCTTCGACTCAGGTCATGATCTCATGGTTTGTGGGTTCGAGCCCCGCATTGGGCTCTGTGCCGACAGCTCAGATCCTGGAGCCTGCTTCAGATTCTGTCTTTCTCTCTCTCTGACCCTCCTCTGCTCATGATCTGTCTCTCTCTATCTCTCAAAAATAAATGTTAAAAAAATTTTTTTTAATGTTTTATTTATTTTTTGATACAGAAAGAGACAGAGCATGAGAGGGAGAGGGGCAGAGAGAGAGAAGGAGACCCAGAACCAGAAGCAGGCTCCAGGCTCTGAGCTAGCTGTCAGCACAGAGCCTGACGTGGGGCTCGAACCCACGAACGTGAGATCTGACCTGAGCCGAAGTTGGAGGCTTAACTGACTGAGCCACCCAGGCGCCCTGGACTCAGTAACTATTAAGTTAACCTTATCCTCTCAATTTTATAGACAAGAAAACTGAAGCTCAGAAGGATTTGTGACTTGTTCAATGTTTCAGGGATTGTAGGGGGTGAATCTGGGCTTAAAAGCATCTGTCCAATTCCCAAGCTGTGAGAAGTGTACAGTCAGACAGCCTGTTCATTTAGCTTTACCCACACAAGATGGTATTACGTGCTGGGAAGTTTGGTGTGGTGGGCGAACACTCTGTTGAAAAGTAAGATCTGGTCCTGAAGGCTTGGGAGGCAGTCAGGACCAAGATCATATGAACATTTCGGTCACCTGTCATAGAAACTTTTCCTCATCACCAACAAAGCAAACACAACTAGCCACTCAGCAGACAGGGTCCTCCTTACTTTGCTAGAACTGTGGATGCCATTGGGTTAACACAATCTGAATCATCCAAGGGTTAAATTTGTCTGCTTGAAGACTGGGCAAGCCCTTAATGCTTCTACAAGTTCTAACCTGATGGCCAGGAGCCCCTGGTATATGGCCATTGTTTATTCTTTATGAAGGTAGAGACCTTCTCTAAATCTAGATCAAATAGCTTTCCAAATAAAATCATCCTGGCCAAGACAGACACTGAGCTAAATTAACAGTCCCCCACCCCCGCGGCCCCCCTGGCACTGTCTTTCAAAAAACTTTGGCCATGTCTTCCTCAGATAAAGGTGGCACAGCTGTCATCTGAGGCAAAGCTATTGCCCCGCCACCTAACAATGGGCAGCTCACCACCCCAGCAACAGTGGAGCCAACAAGACTAAGACATTTAACAACTAATCATGGATCTCCAGGAAGGAGACAAAGCTGCTTAGCAACTCCCCAAACAGAATTGCCTTTAACCATGTGAAAAGAATTTGATTAATGGATTCAGAGAGCTTGGTGGTAACCATTGACATCCAAGCATAGAGTACGTTTATAGGAATGTGAGCTGGCAGGTTGTTTCAGGCTAAGCCTGGGGTGGAGCCTTGGAAGAGGACACTCAAAGCATAGTGATTCGTGTTTATGTTTTGACACGTGGATTCCCAGTGACTTCCAATCCAGCTATTGGTAGTTAGTAAACTGGAATGTAGGTTGTAATGTATATTTTTGGATATCTATGCCATTAAAACCAGAATGTTTATGATCACTGGTCAATGTATGTCATTCTTAGTGGTAAGATCTTTGGGAAAAATCTGGCAAATACAAAGTTCATGTAAAAAGAGTCTGGCAAATACAAAATTCATGTAAAAAGAGTCTTCCTAAAGACATTTTTTCACTGAGTTGTGTTCGACTGTTGAGTCATCCTTTGCCATTGCAGGGTTATACATGTGTTAGAGATCAGAGGCTTCTGGTGGGTTTTGGCCAGTTTTTTCTGACCACAGTAAGGATTGAGCTCTGGCTTTTATCTGGTTTCGTAAAAAGAATGCCTCACTAGATACTTAGCCTTCACAGATGTACTTTCTGAGCCATTCCATTTTGCCTGCTTGTTTATTCTAAGCACTGCTTCTGGATCTCCTACACCTTATTATTTTGGGAGGTGAAAACTAGACTATTAGACCACTGTCCAGTTTGATGCATTGGTCAGCTCTCTCCACCATCTACATTTTCCTTACTCTTTTCTTGCATAAAAAACTCCAAAGCACTTCCTAAATAACCCCTTGTTTGATTTCTCATAACTGGGCGTTTTCAGGCCTGTTTGGAGATGGTTTGGGCTTGAAAGTGGGTATCAGAAATCTTTGTTAGCATTTTCTTCCTTAAATAATGCCAAAGGCAGGGGCACCTGGGTGGCTCACTTGGTTAAACTTCCAACTTCAGCTCAGGTTGTGATCTCGCCTTTGTGGGTTTGGGCCCCACCTCAAGCTCTCTGCTGACAGCTGAGGGCCTGAAGCCTGCTTCAGATTCTATCTCCGTTTCTCTCTGCCCCTACCCCATTTGGAGTCTCTCTCTCTCTCTTTCAAAAATAAATAAACATTAATTTTTTTTAAAATGCCGAAGGCATACTGATAGAGGGTAACTAAAATTTCTCAAACTTCTACCATGTGTCAGATTATAGTAGAGGTTATAAGGCAACTGACTGAAGCAAAAAATTGGTCAAATATCAATATTTCCAATCACAGAAGTTTGTGACACATTGGTAATTTTGTGCATCATGGTGATAGTGTTGCCAATTTTATTTACTTATTTATTTAATTAATTTATTTAAATGAATATTTATTTAGTTTTGAGAGACAAAGAGAGAGAGAGAGAGAGAGAGAGAGAGAGAGTGCAGAGGAGGAGCAGAGACAGAGGAGGACAGAGAATCCCAAGCAGGCTTCACGCTGTCAGTGCAGAGCCAGACACGGTGCTTGGCTTGACACTTGGTGAGATCACAACCTGAGCCAAAATCAAGAGTTGGATGCTTAACCAACTGAGGCACCCAGCACCCCAGTGTTGCCAATTTTAGTGTGACGTCAATATTTGTGTCTGTTTATCAGAGATTTGGAACTATTTTTAATGAACCCCGGGATACTTACAGAAATGTGCCATGTTTCTCTTCATTTTCTCACATATTTGGAGGAAGTTTATTTATTTTTGGTTAATTAGCCCTGCTTCGCTTGTTTGGCAGTTTTTCATGAATTTAAATTTTGTCTTCAGTTCTGAGTTTTCCAGAAGCAAACTTCTTTGTCTTCTCTTTTAGAGAAAGAGAAAGAGAGAAAGAGAGAGAGAGTGCAATCTGGAGAGGGCCAGAGGAAGAAAGAGAGAAACTCAAGCAGGCTGTACGCCCAGCACAGAGCCGGAGGTAGGGCTCAGTTTCACCCACATGAGAGATCATGACCTGAGCTGAAATCAAGAGTTGGACACTTTACCAACTGAGTCACCCGGGTGCCCCTCCAGAAGCAAACCTCTAAAAAATGCATGCTTTCATCCATTAGTTCATATGCTGATAAATCTGTATGTGCTAGTGCAGTTTTACAGTTTAACAATTTTGGAGAGCTATTCCTCCATTTTCTGTTATTATGTTTTTTCAAATTCAAAGTTCATTTTTAACCTAAGGATGCCAACTTATTTAGATCAATTTTCACCATTTTAAAAATGGGAGAAACAGGGAGAGAGAGGGTGAGAGAGCATGAATAGGGAAGGGACCGAGAGAGAGACAGAGTCCCAAGCAGGCTCTGTGCTGTCTGTGCAGAGCCAAAAGATGGGCCTTGAACTCACAACCATGAAATCATGAGATCATGAGATCATGACCTGAGCTGAAATCAAGAGTCAGATGCTTAACCTATGGAGCAACCCAGACTCCCTTCACTATTTTGACTGTATATTTCTTTTCTATATAACAGTTTTAATAAAGAAAGCTTTATAGAAAAAGCAGGTTTGAAGAAATAACAGATTTTTGATTGGATATACCTGAAAATGACATTAGGTTTTTTTTAGTGTTACTTTAACATTGGAATGTGAAAGAAAGTGGTAAGAAATACTTGTCTGTACAATGTCTCACAGACTAAGTATTTCGATGCTGATAGGCATTCTTGACCTTTTTATCCTTAGGACACTATGTTAGTCCATTTGGGCTACTACAACAGAATGCCATAGACCGCCAGGTGGCTTATAAACAATGGGGACTTGTTTCTCACAGTTCTGGATGCTTGGAAGTCCAAGGTCACGGTGCTAGCAGATTTGGTATCTGGTGAAGACCTGCTTCCTGATTCATAAACAATTGTTTTCTTATCATGTCCTCACATGGTTAAAGGGACAAGAGAACTCTCTGGGGTCTCTTTTTTTTGAAGGGCTCCACCCTTATGACCCAGTCAACTCCCAGAGGTCCCACCTCCTAATGCCATCTCCCTGGGTGTTAGGAGTTTACATATTAACTTGTGGCGGGGGGTGGGGGGCGCAGTCAGTCTATAGAATATACAAATACTGACTTCATGTGGCATTACTAATTTTGTTTAAGTAATCCTTACTGAGGCACAGTTGCCATCACTAAATTATCATTGAGGTTTAAACAAAAACACAACAGTGAATTATCTCTATGTTTGACACACTTAATCACATAACTACCAACTATAGTAGGAATTATTGTGTCCATTTTGCAGGTGAGGAAACTAAGGCTCAGAGAAGCTAGTAACTTGTCAAGGGTCTCTGACTTAAATCAAGATTTAATACGAGAGATGGAGTTCATCTGCATTCAAATGCTATTTTTCAAATCTCTCAAAAAGCATAATGGCCATCTTCATTTCAACAGGTTTCCATGTTACTGATTTTCAATGATTTCATTTAGATAGACTGTATGTAGCTGCTACCCAAACAATTATAGGCTCCTTCAGAGGACCTCTATGTAACTGATGCTCTCAGTGTCTCCTCTTATCCTCTTGGTACTTATACATTGACACACACAAGCTAACTTCTCATGACTAGCATATGTGTGTCTTTATAGGCAAAAGGTACTGGGAATTCATGCCCTCCCCCTCCTTCAATCGATGGCAGACAGAAGCTGGTGGGGATATTCCTGGGAGAAATAACACTGAGATGCTTGTTCCTCCCTGTTTCCCAGAGTTCCCCTGTGGCATTAAAGTTCAACTGCCTATAGTGACAAACTCACTTGATAACATATATGTGATTGGCTGCTGTATGCCAAATGTTTGCACCTTCTCTTTCATCCCCAGATTCATATGTTGAAAGCCACGCCCAATGTAATGGTATTAGTAGGTGGGGCTTTGGGGAGGTGCTTAGATCTTGAGGGAGGAGTCCTTGTGAAAGGGATTAGTGCACTTATAAAAGACAATACATATAGAGCTTACTAGTCCCTTCTGCCATGTGAGTTATAGCTAGAAGTCACCACCTAGGAACCAGAAGGCAAATCCTCACCAGACCAAATTCGCCTGTGCCTTGATCTTGCACTAGCCTCCAGGACTATGGGGATTATATGTTTACTGTTCATAAGCCACCCAGGTCATGGTGTTTTGTTATAGCAGCCTGAACACACTATGACATTGACCTTCTTCTCTTTCCTCACTTCCCTTCTCCACTAGTGGTGTTTTACTTGGATCACCTCCAGATTAACTACTTTTAATTGATTCCTTATCTCAAAATGTGTTTCTGGGGTAACCCAAACTAAGATACCATGTTTTTTTGGTTATGGGTATTGGAAGTAAACCTTCGGTCTGAAGCATGGACAAATCCAACCTCAGGCTGGGACCCCTCATTCTGGAATTTACAAAGATGGCTTCTCATTTGCTTGGTCAGTTGTCTGTTCCTGGCTTTTGCCTCCTTATCTCTATTTGATTTGATTTGGCTGCAAACTGGAGTTCCCAATTTCCTGCTCTGACACCTTTCTTTCTTTTTTTTTTTGGCAATGCATTTGGGGCTGACTCTCTGGTTAGGCACTTTATCTACCTTTATCTACCTACTATCTTGACACTGCCTGTTGCTTCCATATATTAGTTATCTACTTTTGCATAACAAATTACCACCAAATCTTAGTAGCTTATGACAACAAATATTTGTTATCTTGCAGTCTCTGTGGGTCAGGAATCTGGGTGCAGCTTAGATTTGTGCCTCTGGCTCAAGGTGACAGTCAAACTGTCAGCTAGAATTGTGGTCTTATTTGAAGGCTTGAATGAGGGAGATCTGCTTCACAATTCACTCATGTGGTTGTTGAAAAGCTTTGGTTCCCTGCATGTGAGACTCTCCACAGGACCACCTCATGCCATGGTGTATCAGTCTGCTTAGGCTGCCGTAACAAAATACCACACACTGGGTAGCTTAAATGCCAGACATTTATTTTCTCACAGTTAAGGAGGCTAGAAGTCCAAAGTTAAGGTGTTGGCAGTTTTAGTTTCTGCTGACCACTCTCTTTCTGGCTTTTAGATAGTTGCCTTCACACTGTGTCCTTATGTGGTCTTTATCCTGTGCATGTGTGGAGAGAGAGAGAGATGTCTGATGTCTCTTCCTCTTATAAGGACACCAGCCCTTATGTCCTCCCTTGACCTTAATTACCTCTCTAGAGACCCGATCTCGAAATACCATCACATTGAGGGACAGGGCTTTAACATATGGGCTTTAGGAGAGACACACTTCAGTCTGTGACACATGGAAAGATGCAGGAGAGAATGAAAGAGCAAGTGAGAAAAGCATCCGTAATGGAAACCATAGTCTTTTCTAACCTCATCTTGGAGGTGACATCTCATTTCTTCTGCTGTGTTCTATGTGATAGAAGTGAGTCAATGAGTTTAGCCCACACTCAAAAGGAGAAGATTAAACAAGTGTATGAATTTAGTAGGTGAAGATCATTAGGGGTATATAGAAAAAACTTTCTGTGTGTCTTCCTTTAATCACAACCAAATACCCATGACACTAAATATGTGGGTCTCCCCCCACCAAGCAATTCCGTGTGACATCAGTTGGATGTTCACAGTTTAATTCAATTTAATACTGACTTGCCAGAGTTAGTGCAGACCCCATAGATCAAGGTGTCCTTACCACAAAACTGCCCGCAATTTCAGATACCAAGAGCAAGAGGTAAGTTCCCAGGTTACTCACAACTTCTGTGTGATTTGGTCACAAAAGAGGTTCCCACAGCCCCCTCCTTGGAGTTGGTCATTTGCCACAACAGCTCACAGAACTCTGGGAAACACTTCCTTACACTTACCAGTTAATTAGATCATCAAGGATATGCTAAAGGACACTGATGAACAGCCACATGAAGAGATACACAGGGTGAGGCTGGAAGGCTTGTGAGCACAGAAGCTTTTGTCTCTGTGCAGTTGCAGTGGGTCAACCTTTTCCAGTGGGTAGATGTGTTCACCAGACAGGAAGCTCTCCAGACCCAGTACGTTAGGGATTTTTATGGACTCTTCATCAGGTAGGCACGATCGATTATAAACCCCATTTCCAGTCTCCTCCCCTCTCTAGAGAATGGACAGTGTGGGTGTAGCGGATATGTGGGCTGCCTATGTGGCCTGCTACAAGTACCCACATCTCAGCAGGTTGCTGTGAGAATTAAATGAGGCTATACACATATAGCATTGCACATTTTATAATTTCCTAGAGCAAGCATTAATGGTGGATTTTACTAGTCACTAACAGGTTTGATCCTGGAGGGAAGCATTCATTAGATAATAAGCTAGGGAAGAACAGTGCCCTGAAGGGTCCCATTGGGTAGATTTTAGAAACTGCATTAGAAGTTTGGCCAGCATCTAAAATATGTGAGTTCCATGACCGCATTTATATCAGCTCTCCTCTTCTGAACTTCAGCAGACATTTAGCAATTCTGGTATCATCAAGAATAAAGTAAATAGTACATTTAAAGAGGAGAACAAACGAGTTGTATTTATATGCATATGATGAGGAAAGAGAGGAGACCGTATTCTGACTGAGGGTGTTATAAATTCGGACCTTGGGTGAGAAAGGTAAACACAGATTAATTTATAGAATCCTGCCAGCAATGCTACTTTGAAAATGGCACTTCTAGGCTCTCTGGCAAAGCAGAAGTGAAACAGCTGGATCTGCTCCAGCCTCGGGCTTGTAAAACCACCACCAAGTGAATCCAATAAACAGATGCACATTCCTACCTTGAACCACACCTCCTCCCCCACACTCTTCCACAATCCTACATACCAGGCCTCATGAAAATATTTAAAGCTGGTTTACAAAATCGAGGCTTCAACCCACACTGACTATGGCCAAATCCCTCATCTCCTCTCCTTTGGCCATTTCCCAGCACACGGACTCTCCTTCCCAGGTTTGCAGGCTTCACATGTCAGAGCAGAGCTTGCCTTGAGCAAAGTCATTCATAAGAGATATTGAATAGGATGGAGCCTTCATCCATATCTGGATCCATTCTTAAGCTTTCTACAGGAGTGTGGTTCAACCAGCTAGGAATCCCTATGGTGGAGTCATCATTCATTTGGTAAATGTCTTCAATTCTGATTTATGCCAAGCACTGTGCCTGGCCCCAAGGACACAGCAGGGCATGAGTCAGATCTTTCCCTTAAGGGAAGTCTGGTGGGAAGACAAGCAGGTGAATAGGAGTGCAGGGTATTATGGGATCACACAGGACGCAGAGGGGTGGGCATGGTCATGCAGGGCTTCTTGAGGAAGGGCAAATGGGCATTAGCGGAGTCAGGTGAAGAAGATAGATGTAAAGGAACTGGGGGAAGACTGTACAAAGTCCTGGGAATAAAATTCCAGATTAATTTGCCAACTTGGTTATTTATAAGAGATTAAAGAGAGCACTGTATCCATCAGGTCCTGAAATCTTGGTCTACAAGCTGGCCATCAAGCTGTGGGAATTGGAAAGAAGTCCGACAATGCTGGCGACAACACTTAGCCCAGGGTGAGTTCTGTGGGGCCAGTAGGGTATGTTTAAAATTTGAATTTGAGTGTCTTTGGAAAGTGTGGACTTTTCGTAGTGTGCCCCAAAGCCTGCCACATTTTAATGCTGTAAACCAGTGGTTTATGTATTATGTTACCTATTTGATTCCTTTATGATCCTGATCCCCAGTCTGTGTCATTCCCTTGATTCTTAATATAAGGAGCTTGATTGCTAGATAAATAGGTCATTCATTTATTCTTTTATTCAGCAAATATTTATTTTGGCTTTATGAAGGGGGCTGAGTGCACATTAATAATTTCAGCATCAGTGGACCTTACAGTCTGAAGAGGAAGACAAATAAGTAAGTAAGCAAATGGATATATAATATATAAATTATGACAAGGGCTTTGGGGTAATGTGAGATAGAAACAAGGGCCTTCTTTGGAATGGATGGCTAGAGAGGGCCGCTCTGAGGAAGAATGTTTTAGAAGAGACTAGAAAGACTGAGAAAGAAGAGACTGAAAAGAAAGTTTTCAGAAGAGTTTGGGGGAAATGTTCTCCAGGCAGCAAAATCAAAGTCAAATACGAAGTTGGGCAAGTGGTAACTTGCACAAGGGAGTTTCTGCTCACCAAGCCATGAACCCCGGCACAGGGCTGTGTCAGGAAGGGGTATGCAAATTGCAGGATGGTGAGCAGAAACCCCATGAGAAAGCCCTCGCTGGGAAAGGCCAGAAGACTGATCTTTGCACTGTGGAGAACGGTTGTCCTTTTAAGGTAGAGTGGATGTCAGAGGGCATGCGGTGGAGAGGATGGAGTTGGCAGCTAGATGGAGCTGCGGGTGATGTGGGAAGCCCAGCAATGCTGGAGGAAGGTACTTTGTAGAAATGAGGGGACAGGGACACCCCAGGGGGGCATTCTTCCTGAAGATGCAATAAGGCAGGTCATCTGGCTTCTAGGCAGATGGAAAACAGAGATTTAAGAAATACAAAGCAATGAAGGGAAGGAGGCAGGTAGAACAGGCCCAGCCTCCAGCAGACAGAAGCTAGCAGACATTGGTTTCTGGCATCTTGGGAAAGAGAAAGAAAATAGGGGGAAAAGGGATAAGCATTAAGTAACAGTGCAGGAGCCCAGTCGTGAGAACCAGTACCTAGGAGCAGAGAAGAGTCAGGTAAGGCTCTCGGGACATAGGTTATTAGGCTGCTGGCCTTTAAATTCCTTCATCATAGAACTTAACTTTGGGGAGCACCCAGAGCAGAGTTCAGTTTTTGGAAGGAATTAAACGTACAATAGATTTGAAAATTACACGGACAATATAAAGATCCAGACAAGTCATAACATGATCTACCCATCTGGTGTCTTTAACAAACCAGAGCATAAATGTAGTTTGATGTGACTCAGTCTGGGTGAGCCAGCAGTGACTCTTAGTCATTTCTACATTATTTTTTTTAGTTGGGTCAGACATTTTTTGTCCACCACCTCACATCCTAACTACACGCCTGTCCTGGGGGTCCTTGTTTTCCCCAGCTGCTATGGCAACTAGCTTCACACGGACACAATTTGACAGTGCCCAGCTTCCTGTCCCGGCCGTGCGCTGCTTGCTTCTGCTCTGGGCCTTCCCCAAAGCCCCGGAGGTGTGAGGTGCTGAACTGGCGTCACCTTATATGCAACCTGAAAGTGTGGGGGAGTTGATGTCCTGTGAAGCCAACTTTGGTCAAAGTGAGATGGATGTGGGTTGATGAATCCTTCCTTCTGCTGAGACATACTAGCTGATGTGTCTCAGAAGACGATGGTGTGCGATGGGAAAACTGACCTTGTTTCCAAGCAGTGGCCAACTCAGTGGCCTTCCTTCTGTGCCCTTGCCTCTCTTCCACTTCATGGGACTGCACCTTTACTAAAGTGGTAGTGCGTAAGCTTTTGCCTCAGGCTTTGCCAAGCTACACTCAGTTTCCAAGTTGTGCTGGGGTCAGTGGGTTATAGGTCAACAGCTGCACAGCCTGATACTAGCCAAGAGCCACGTGCACTTGAAATATGGCTGGTCCTAATTAAAATATAGTATGAACTTAAAATATGCATTAGATCTTGAAGATATACAAAAGATACTTAAAATCTCTCATGAGTAACATTTATATTTATTACATGAGGAAATAATAGTTTTGACTGATTGAGTTAACTAAAATGTACTATTAAGTGAATTTCACCTGGTTTTCTCAGTATTTTTAACTGTGGCTATAGTATTTCCATTGGACGTTACTTGTCTAGAGTTTGTCGAATCCAACTCATACCCCATTAGAAAGTTGAGAACCGTATCTGGCAGTCTCCCATCTTTTGTTCTTTTGGGACTTCTCTTGTTTTCTTTGATGTCTTAAAAGTTATTTATCAGGGATACAGTCAATAAGCGATTCTTCCAAACCAAGGAGTATTTTCCTGAGGTTCAATAGAAGCAATAGCTTATATATTTACTCTGTGATTATTAAAATGGCCATCTGTATTTATTAATGCATAATTTTGTAGGACATTCTGTTTGTAATTTAAACTCTAATGAATAAGGGCCTCTATTTGATACCTTACCAGGCCTATTAGAGTAAGTGCAATAGGTGTTGAAAAGGCTAACAGATTTATAAGCATTGATCTTATGGTCTATTTTATTATATGTACTTTCCATGCTATAATTGAATATCATGAGTATAGTGCCTAAGGATTAACTTGTGTGCTTTTTTTTTTTTTGTTCGCTGCTATTATCAATTACATGTTATGATTTGGCAGCTAAATTAAATTTGTTGCAGGATTTGACCCTGCTCCTTTCTCTGGAACTTCCTTGTGGCTTTCTTGCCCAGGGAGGGTATTTCATCATCAAATAGTCTTAATAAGCTCTCATGCACATGACATTGGCCACGCACTATATACAGTACAAATCAAATAGCTGTGGATTCTACTCTGTTCTATAAAAAGACAAGGTTCTGGCTTGAAGTCACATTCCTTCTCTTGAAATTTGGTTCTGGCTGGATTGAAACATTGTAAAAGAATAGTTTGGTGTGAAGTTGCTCGAGGGATAACAGTTGAGTGAGTTCGTACTTAAAAGGAATGTGATTTGAGTGGGAGGGAGAAAGGGGGGATAAAGAGTCTGTTTCATGCTGAGCAGGGACTGGAAGGAACAGGGTTTAAAGATTCAAAAGGAACAGTGGTTTAAAAACAAATCAAATTCACGTGCCATAACACCCTATCTAAACATAAACTTTTTGGTTTTCGCTGTAAGCCAACATGGTAGCAGATGATGTTCCTTTTATTTTTGTTGGTCAATTCATTGTTTAAAAAATCCAGAAAACATACTCTGCAAGATTCTGAGGTACTGGATTCGAATATTGAATTTAACCCAACATGATTCTAAAGATCATCTATGATATTCTCCCAGCAAACACAGTGTTTGAGTTGATCCCAACAGCCAGCTTCAGAGATAAGTTTCACATGCCATGAGTTTATTAATTTCCCTTATTTTCTAGCCACTAAATTCTGGGGTTTCTGTTTTGAAATTTTGTTTCTTTTCTTCTCAAATACAAGAAACTAAACATAGAACCGATGCCGTCAAAAACCTTACTTTGGTAAGAGAAGACTTATGAAAAGTTAATTAAAGATGTGCTCACATCTGAATTGCTAAATTAATATTAACTTCATTCAAAAGCACCAAGAAGCGTTGGTGGTATAGTGGTGAGCATAGCTGCCTTCCAAAAGCACCAAGAAGCAGAGTGCTGGGTCAGTCCCCGTAAATCAGGAATTTCAAACTAACATCTCTAACCTGTTTCACAATCTTCCAGGGAGGTTAGAGATACAGGTAGCACAGTGATAGAGAGGCAACGCTTGGTCACATTCACAGGCCACGAGAGTCTTTGTCTACGCTGGAGAAGTTCACCTGCAAAGCGGACTTAAGCCCATACCATAGTCTTGTCCAGTCTGGCTTTGTTATGTTAAATAAACGTCTTTAAACATTACCATTAACAGCTTTCACTGCTCATAACACTAAGGTTACTCGGTTAACATTTTATGACCCAGAGAGGTAGGTTATCACGGGCAGAAAAATGAACTGTAGCTTAGATTTTTTTTCTTTTGGCCAAGCAACTTGAAGTATAACATCAAGAGCACGCATTATTAAGGTAATCACTTTTGAAATGATAAAGAACTACAGAGATGATATTCATGCTAAGCTTGGTATAGAGGCCTCGACTGACCTGGGACTGGTAGATAAAGGGAAGGTGTGGCTTTGGTGTGTGGCCAGCAGGCCTGGATTTTATCCAACCCCAAATATAGCCCTGATACGTAGTAAGCCCTTGAAAGTGTTTGCGAACTGAACCAACGATGGGAAGCTAGGAGTTATTTGTGGCATCGCCTGCTCAGCAGGACAAGCACAAGAGGGGAGATCCTGACGTGAGCCAGGAACAGGAGCAGGGGAAGCTGATGAGGTAATGGGAGAGAATAATACCGGGAGAAGTTTCTGGGACTTTCTGGTGCATTCTCACTTTTAGGACTGCACGTGTGCTTTTCTGAGAGGCATGTTAGAGGTGCTCTGGAGGAGAGGTTGGACTAGATATAGGCCCCACAGAACTAAGCAGAAGTTGAGCATCACTGTGTGCATGGTAAGTGGAAAACACATTTTTTAGGACTGAAAAAGGAACCTGAGAAGAATTAAGTATAAAGCTATTGAAAACACTGAAAAAAAAAAGCTAAGTCCATTTATAAAGATCATATTTAGTACTGGTTTTTAAAAAGAGAATAAAGAATGAGCTAATCATTGCATTTGCAGTATGTATAGCATTTTCCTTTTAAACAGAACGTGCTGTTTGGGCCTTCATGCTTGATATAAATTCCTAATGGCAGAGGTGTGGTGGGAGGGCCATGGAGCGGGAACTAAGTGAACATGTCCTGTGCCAGGTCTTATGATCAAGGCTTTGCATGTGTTATCTTCTGTGATCCTCACAATCCATTACTAACACTTGAGAAGCGGCAGTGCCTCATAGAGAACATGCAAGGAAACATCCCCCCCCCTTGTAATAATCCCATACCTAATCCACAAACACAAAGAAGGCAGACAGGATAATTTATTTTCAATCTTGGCAATTCCATAATCTCACTTTTTTTCACATATGTAATTACTATTAACAATTTGATGGGGCACCTGGGTGGCTCAGTCGATTGAGTGTCCGACTTCAGCTCAGGTCATGATCTCACGGTTCGTGGGTTCGAGCCCCACGTCAGGCTCTGTGTCGACAGCTAGCTCAGCTAGGCTGGAGCCTGCTTCAGATTCTGTGTCTCCCTTTTTCTCTGCCCCTCCCCTGCTCATGCTCATGCTCTGTCTCTCAAAAATAAATAAACATTAAAAAAATAAAAAAATAACCAATTTGATATGTGACCCAATAATTTTTTTTTAATTTTAGAGAGGGAGAGTGCATGTGACTGGGGGAGAGGGGCAGAAGGGAAGGGGGGGGGGAGAATTCCTAGCAGGCCCCACAGTCAGCACAGAGCCTGGTATGAGGCTTGATCTCACAACCATGAGACCACAACCTGAACTGACATCAAGAGTTGGACACTCAACCAACTTGGTCACCCAGGTGTCCCCAAGAAACGTTTTTATATGTATATGGCTCTGAAAATATGAAGGTAATTGTAGAGGGGCACAATTCATTGGAACATACCTATGAAATGATTTAATTTTTTTGAAATGATTGAATTTAAAAAAAATGACCTTCCCCCAACTGTGATATTTTAAACCTCCTTTTCTTGTTGGGTGGTATACAGATTCCTTAATGATATTTCAGTCCCTTTCCATTAACTTTCCTGTTAATTTCAGTTATTAGAGTGATTTAATTTCAATATTTATGATTATGTATTTTTTAAAACCTCAGTCTTAAATGCAGTTCAGACAATTTCCTTCTCCCAACCCAGCGACGGCCAGATCTGTGTGTAGCTGCGCTGCTGGGGCTGTGGGGGGTGGGGGTACGGAGCCTGCTTGCAGCCTTTTAGCCTTTATGAGCCAAAAGAAGGCAGTAGAAGTATCAATATGCCCTTTGCAAGAAAGGCTCGCTTCCATTTGGCAATGGTGGGCATCGTAGCCCTTTGTCATATTATGTACCTCTTCCAGCCACGGATGGCGTCCACTCTTTAATAGGATGCACCTCTGTCCCCACACAGTACCCAACTCTGGTGGCTCAATGAAGAGTCCTTCCAGTATCGCCTGCTTGCCAACACTATCTCTAAGGCTGACAGATACATGTGGAATCACTTCTAACATCTCTATCAAAATAGAGAATTTGATGGGGATGGGAGCGGTTCTGACTTTCTTTCTACCTGGTACCCCCTGGCCATGTGCGGTCTCTCTCCAATTCTCTTCTCCTATGAGGGGAACATGGAGCAGATTATTAGATCTGCTGGTGAACCAGCAACCAGGTATGCAGAGAAGATTAAATGCCAATCTCCTCTTGCAGTCACCCCCAATCTTTACAAGCAATTCTCTTGAAGCCTCACTAGAGATCGTCTACATTGTCCTGAGAGAGGGAAAGACATGTTCTGTCTGTCTCTCTCCCCTGCAAGAGGAGCTGAGGGAATAGACTCTTGCCATGAATTGCTATTCTTAGGCTGGTGACCCCCGCCCTCCCCTCTCATTTCTCTTTTTATATAGACTGGAGGAGGGTCATGTGGTTGTGGGCGGTGCTGGGGCTTGTTCTACATTTTTGCTTCTTCCTGCAAAGTCTGTGGGAAGGAGGGTGACCGCAGTTTCGACTGCTTTGTGCACATAAAACATGAAGTGCTTAATGCTTTCTATTTTTGGCCCTGACCCTTAGGTGAAATTTTGCACCATGAGAAAAATCCAAGTTGACATCTTGTTTCATAACTTTAGACACTAAGAACTTAACTCCTTGTTCTGGTTGTTCTCTATTTGTCCCTCTGCCCACGATCTATTCTTCAGCTTTATCTGTCCTGCTGTTGCCCTGGAAAGCTGACTTCTGTGGATTACATTACTAAAATTTTTTTAAATATTTATTTATTTTTGAGAGACAGAGCATGAATGGGGAAGGCACACAGAGAGGGGTGTGCATGGAATCTGAAGCAGCCTCCAGGCTCTGAGCTGTCAACACGGAGCCTGATGTGGGCCTCAAACTCATGAGTTGCGAGATCATGACCCGAGCCGAAGTCAGCCTCTCAACTGCCCGAGCTGCCAAGGTGCCCCTGGGTTACATGACTTTGGCTCTCTTGTCCTCTTGCTTCTGGTTGGTTCTGGTTAAAAGAGACACTGGTAGTCGCCTGGAGAGTGGGAAAGAAGGAAGCTGGGATATTTATAACCTTGACCCTGCCTCCTGACCCATATTCTCCACAGCTGAAGTGCCTGCCTCGCTGCTGTTTTTCCTTAGCTCTCCTGTGCCTTCAGCGCAAGGCTGGGAAAGCTCCCCATTCCTGCGAATCCCAGGGGGTATTACCCTCCCATGTTGCCTCCCTTTACCCTTTCTTGTTCCTTGAACCTTGTCCACACCTCTGAAAGGAGCCCCTTCATTTAAATAATTTTAGTTAAATCCTTTGAGTGGGCCATCTGTTTCCTATTGTGGCCATGACAACATGGTCCCTTTTCCATTAGCAGAATATTCTGAAGTCTACCATGTCATTAGCAATATATTTATTAAAATGAAAATGTCCGCATAATCTAATCACGAGGAACCATCAGCCATGCTCAAATTGTGGGGCATTCTACAAAATAACTGGCGTGTACTCTCTAAAAATGTCAAAGTCATGAAAGACAAAGGAAGACCAAGGAATTATTCCAGATTAAAGGAGACTCAGGCGCTTGACAAGTAAATGTACTACCTAGTCTTGGACCAAGAGAAAAAGAGTTTTAAAATTTTGCTGTAAATAACAAATGTGTACGTGTACATGCGTGTTTGTGTGTGTGTGTGTGTGTGTGTGTGTGTGTGTGTGTTGAAGGAGAGAGATAGGGGAGAAGGAGGGAGGATTAAGCAATTGTGATAAAATGTTGACATTTGGGGAATTCACTGTGCTCTTTTTGCAACTATCCTTGAAGTCTGAAAGTACTTCAAGTGAAATGAGTGTGCAGTGGACATGACGGCCGCGTTGCTGTGGGTCATTATTTAGGCTGTCTCCCATTTTTCTCCAGGAGAAGCGATCCCGCAGTGATCACCCTTGTACACGTCTCTTTCTCTACATGTGCCAATATTTCCGCTGAATAGGGAGTTGGAGAAATAGAGCTGTTGAATCAAAGGTCATATACATTTTACATTTTGGCAGGTTTTGCCCAGTTGCAAAGAATGTTTAGTAAACACCTACAGTCTGGTTTATGTTGTAGCAAAAATATGAGAAAGCTTCTCTGACAAAGTTAGATTATAACCTGTGCAAGTTGGTCTTTCAGACTGATCAAATTTAAGCCACTAGAGTTAAGTTATTTGCAGAAGTGTGAGCTGCCCCATCCCGCCCCCTCCTTGGTTTCTAACATTTTTGATGCCCTGATGTCTGCATCCCTCCTTTGCACTGGAGTTGGTGACTCACCTTGTTTTGGTCTGCCTTTCTCAATTCCATTTAGTTAGAAATGCTGGCTAGTTTTAGTCAAGAGGGTAAAAGAGTTAAAATACTACTTTCCGTAGTGAATTACACCTGATTTTTGTATCAAAAATGGCATTGCTTCCTTCCACAGACATATACAGCCAAGAATTGGCATTTATAATCCTTTGAAACATCACTAAGTGACCTAAGTTCAAGGGTGAATTCAGAAAGGTTATAAACTTGCTATACACTTTAAAGAATACATGTGCACGTTTGTTCTTTGGATATAATCACAGCATGTTAAAGCTGGAAAGAAAGTTATAGACTGCTTGCTCCACTCTCTTCTTTTGTAGATGTGGAAACTGTGATTTACAGAGTTATACATTGCCTGAAATCACAGTGCTGATAACTGGCAAAACAATAGCTAAGCGCTAGTTTTTCTGACTTTTTCAAGTGCTTTTTTCTGCTTTGTATCTGAACCATCTTAAATAAGGGCCTACAAGTTATGCTATGGAACAAATCATTCTATTAGCTAAGCTATAAGATTAGAGATAATGATGCAGGGTAGGATGCCAAGGAAAAAATTATATCAAGTACATAATGAAGAAAAATTTGCATAATGTGATCTGTATAAATGATTTCTATGGGCCCCTACCCGGGAATATTACTGGTAAATTAGGTACTTCTGTTTTTATTGCTGGAAACTGCATCAGAAAGTTGCATTACAAATATATTACTACATGGGTCTCAAAAAGTCTTGCCCAAGTTATAATTCTATCATGCTTCATACACACAAAGTAAAATATTACTAAACAGGTATCCTCTGCTTTCCAAAAGTTAGTGTTATTCCACTTAACTTTTACAAAAGTCTTACATTAGTATGGTAACAGGTTTTTGGGTTAAAATTTTTTTTATAAAGCAAAAATCCTCTTTAGGTTTTTTTTCAGTTAGAGAAAACAGCTACTAATGTAGGTCTTTCCTAAAAGCAAAGTGAACCAACACAAACAATCACAAAGAAGGAGATACTCTTTGCTTTATGCCATTTTGACTCATAAAAGATTTTATAGGAATGTTTCACTTTTTAAAAAAAAATTTATAGTCTATTGTCAAGTTGGTTTCCATATAACACCCAGTGCTCTTCCCCACAAGTGCCCTCCTCCATGTCCATCACCCCCTTCCCCTTTCCCCTCCCCCTTCAGCCCTCAGTTTATTTTCAGTATTCAAAATTCTCTCATGATTTGCCTCCCTCCCACTCCCTAACTCTTTTTCACCCCTCCCCTCCCCATCGTTCTCTGTTAAGTTTCTCCTATTAGACTTATGAGTGAAACCATATGGTATCTGTCCTTCTCCGCCTGACTTATTTCACTTAGCATGACACCCTCGAGTTCCATCCACATTCCTACGAATAGCCAGATTTCATTCTTTCTCATTGCCATGTAGTATTCCATTGTGTGTGTGTATATATATATATATATATATATACCACATCTTCTTGATCCATTCATCAGTTGATGGACATTTAGTCTCTTTCCATGATTTGGCTATTGTTGACAGTGCTACTATGAACATTGGGGTACATGTGCCCCTATGCATCAGCATTTCTGTATCCCTTGGGTAAATCCCTAGCAGTGCTATTGCTGGGTCATAGGGGAGTTCTGTTGGACCTCCACACTATTTTCCAGGGAGGCTGCACCAGTTTACATTGCCACCAACAGTGTAGGAGGGTGCCCGTCTCTCCACATCCTCATCAGCATCTATAGTCTCTTGATTTGTTCATTTTAGCCACTCTGACTGGTGTGAGGTGGTATCTCAGTGTGGTTTTGATTTGTGTTTCCCTGATGATGAGTGACACTGCGCATCATTTCATGTGCCTGTAGGCCATCTGGATGTCCTCTTTGGAGAAGTGTCTGTTCATGTCTTCTGCCCATTTCTTCACTGGATTATTTGTTTTTCTGGTGTGGAGTTTCACTTTTGGTTAGTGGGAGAAATCTGTATTTGAAAATGATTAGATTTCCTAGATAATTTGTCAAGCTGAAACTTGGATGAGTCAGTTTCTATTCTCTTTATAATAGCATAATTGAAACTAAGGTCCAATCGTTTAGCCTTTATAATTGAAATGAACAATTTCCTGTTTGTACCCTAAGGAGGAAAGATGACCTATTATACAAGTGTGAGCACTCGCCTCCTCACTCTTGTCAAATCGTTTACTTTTGCTTTGGAAATGCATTTTTACAATTCAGCTGGATGATGGGGGGAGGGGTATGCAACATTCTGGAAGCTCTGAAAGTTTCATATAGAATCCTTGAGTTTGAATGCCGCTAGGTCATATCTGTACCTTCTTCATAACTCTGGTGGAATTACTGGCAGAACATACCAGGATTTGAAAAACTTAATTGGTACAAGAAAATTTTGTAACAGTGTGAAGCTAACTTGTCAACAGATCATCAAGAGAAGGAAGATGGCCAGCTAGGGAAAGTACACTTTCTATGCCAAACAACCCTGAGATTTGGCTTTGATTTGGATTGATGTGGTGGTCCAAAGGGATCCATCTGGTTAGTGGGTGGCAGCAACAGGCATTTCAGTCAATGTTGATACCATAATATGGGTGGCTTCAAGTCTTCAGATAGTGGTTGTGGGTTAAAGACAGTTGATAATCAATGACTTGGCAGGTGGTCAGGTCCCAACTAAGTGGCTCTCAATCATGACACTCTGTTTCCTCTAACTAAAACAAACATTTTGTTATGCCCACTCACATAACATGAAATAGACTATACACATATTTTTTTTGGAGTAGAGTTGACACACAATGTTATATCAGTTTCAGGTGTACAGATAGTGATTGGACAAGTCTATTCATTATACTATGCTCACCACAAGTATAGTTACCATCTGTCATCATACAGTGTTATTACAGTGCCATTGACTGCATTCCCTATGCTGTACTTTTCAGCCCCATGAATTATGGCGGGGGGGGGGGAATCTCCCACTCCCTTTCATCCATTTTGTCTATACCCTACCATGCTCCCTGTTGACAACCACCTATTTGTTCTCTGTATTTATTTTATGGGTCTATTTCATGTTTTTTGTACACACATAATTTAAAAATATGTATGGTTTAATTATAAAATAGAAAAGAAAAAGTAACTAATAATATTTATTTGGATAAAGAAGCATTGGAACTGTGCTTCCCCAAATACTCTAGAACGGCACTTCCCAAACTCGACTATGCGCACATACCTCCTGGGATCTTGTTAAAGAGCAGATCCTGGTTCATTAGTTGTTGGGTGGGTCCTGAGATTTTGTGTTTCTTACAAGTTTCTTGGTGATTTCAATGCTGTTGACACTTGGAACACATTTTGGATCTAGAAGATATAATGAAGAAATCAGACTGTTGCAACCAGCAAGGGAAAGCTACAAATGTAGTCTGACGCAGGTGTGTTGAATTCACGATTGAATTGCCAGAAGTGTTGCCATTGTTAATGTGATTCTTTAGGAAATTCATGGATGATTTTTGGTAAAATTCTGATCAAAATCAATTCAACTTTTCCCTTGATTTGCACAGTGTTTGCTTTCCTGCACAAATACTTTGTATTTATGTGTGAAACAAAGTTCAGTTCTAGGTTCAGATAGTTATAGACACATTTTCACCTACGGGAATGCCCAGTGGGCTATTTGATATTTTGGTGGAATGTGGGGCCACTCTTTGTTTATAGAGTTATCCCACGGATTGCTGGACCGTCAGCATCCCTGACTCCTGCCCACTAAATATCAATAGCACACCCAAGCATTGTGAAAACCCAACATCTCCCCCCAAAATTTCTTGAGTCCTTTGGGGCACAGAAGATTGACAGAAAAAGAATCAACACAGGGTGCCATCCTCAGTCTGCCAATTAAGTAACTGTGGTAGGTACCCATTGTAAGGGTTGGGCAAACAGATAAAGGGGTAGGGAGTGTAGCTGCTTGGGGACAGGGAAGTCTAGGCTCATTCTGATGTGTGTGGTCCCTTTGAGTGTGATAGAAATACTACAAACTCTGTTGGGGAAGGGATGGGCTGGAATAGAGCATACATCTCCAATGTTAATACATCTACAAATCGCCTGAGGATCTTGTTAAAAATGCATGTAGTGATGTAGCAAGTCTGGGGTGGGGCTTGGGATTCTGCATTTCCAACAAGTTTTTAAGTGGTGCTGTTGATGCTGTGGCACAGTTTGCTCCACAAATGCTGAATAGCAAGAGATGAAATATGTAACTTGGTGGGCTGTAGGTTGAAAACATCAGTGCCTTGAGCTGAGATGTGAGTAGCCAGAAGTAAACAATGATTACCCTATTTTTTACTCATTCCTTTTTACTTCTCAGATTGATGAAAATCTGCATGCTAAGATAGAGCTAGCTTGTCTGCAGAGGGTTACTGATTCTTATCTTCTCTAGAATGGGGAAGCACCGGGTCACATTTTGTCTAAAGGTCATTTTAAGTCTTAATGGTACAGCCTAAATCATACAGTTTCAGTTTATGTCCTCAAAAGATTTAATGAGGCATAACCTGACATATTGTTAATGGATACTTGAAAGGCAGATTTTCTGAAGATAAGATCCAATTCAAATAATTACTTCCTGATGATTGAGAATGTTCTCTAAATGTCTTTGAGGGTGGGGCACCTGGGTGGCTCAGTCAGGTAAGCCCAGACTTCCGCTCAGGTCATGATAACACGATTTGTGGGTTTCTAGCACCGCATCGGCCTCTGTGCTGCCAGCTCAGAGTCTGAAGTCTGCTTTGGATGCTGTGACTCCCTCTCTCTCTGCCCCTGCCCTGCTCATACTCTGTCTTTCTCTCTCTCTCTCTCTCAAAAAAAAAAAAGTAAATAAAGGTTAAAATAATTAAAACTCTACTGAGAAAAAATTATTAGGTTCTAGAGTCAAGAAGACAGACACACAATACATGTCATATAAATCTCTATTCCTGTCCCAGAGTTTTGCAAATAGGTACCTAAGGCACAGAATATAAGGAGGCATCTACTCTCAGAGTTGTACAAGAGCATGGTTGGCACTTGAGAGTGATTGCCATCTTAAATTTTGTACTCCAGGCACCTCCCCTATCTTGCCCCAATTCTGACCCTGCCACTTTCCATGACAGACATTGCCAGGATATAATGCCTATGCTGAGAATTGCATGCACCATTTACCTGGGTAAAGATTTCTTCCATGTATCTTTGGTTGATTACCTGTTGTCTGGAACACTGTTCTTATTTGTAAGATTTGTGGTTTTCTATAATAAGCTCATATAAAGCCATGCCAGATCTTTACTTAAAGACACATATAGAGAAAAATCTCAACAATTCTCTAAGCAGATTTCTCTGTATCTGGCATTTCTTCTTGGTCTTCTTACAAATACAATATTTTACCAAAGAATTACATAGCTTGAATATTTACTATCTTGAAAACTTATCTATGGCTGAGAATACCTAGGTTTAGTGAATAAAAATGGGCAAAAGGAACAAAGCACAGAACATAAAAGTCAAGACCACAAACCAATAAACCACAAGACTCTTTCCCCACGTGACTTGTAATCACGATTAAGTTACGAAAACTTTGTTATTTTTGAATGAGAATGAGATCTCAGAGGCCCAAACCAACATTTGACCTCCTTCTGTTGGAAAAGCCAGCTCAGAATGCTACATAGCTTGGTTTCAATTGCTTTGTTTCAGACCTGCTGCATCAGTATCTCTAAGTGAAGAGTGGACATTTGGAATGTATAAAGTGACAAGGAAATGCTGGTGCTCAGGCAGAATTAGGAACGAGAGATCTAGACTACGACTATTTTCAGGGTGTCAGAAAATGCTCACATTGCCAAAACAAAGTTTGTTTCACTGTATGTGGACCTAAAGATGTTACCAATTTTTAAAAATTTTTATTTAATGGATGAAAAAGATGATATTACAGTAGCAATAAGGAAAATGAAACAAACAAATGATCCTATGATCCTAACAAATAAGTTACTTGTTTTCACTTTCTCTTTTCTAGCTTCGCCTGTCCCTATGCTTTATGGGTGTGTGACCTTTGCAGTGGTGGAGGGTCCTGTACTCAGAAAGGCCCCACAAATTATGTAGCTGGTCATGTCTATGTCTATGTATTTATCTGCATATAATTTTACGTAGTTCTGAGTCTAGTGATGATTAAAAGTTGTGTCCTTTTTATAAAAAAATTACATCGTAAGTATTTTTACTTCATGCCATTGTGTGCTATTTCACCATCTTCCTGGTGATGAGTTTTAATGAGTATATAATATTCAATTAATCATATCTATAATTAAGTTACTGTTCTCATACCTTGGCTTAATTTTCCCCATATTAGGTTGCTCCTCACTTTTTACTAATCTATATTCTATAGCAATGACAATCTTTGTGTATTTAGCTTTATCCTTTGAAAACATTTACTCAAGATACATCCTCAGGATGGGAATCACTGGGCTGGGCTGACCATACTTCTTGGTTTGCCTAGGGCAGAGTTAGTTTATGCCTGGCATGTTTATTAATAGTGTCCCCTTTTGACCTCAGAAGTGCTCCCATTCGGGCTATAAATTTTATGATTCTTGGTTATGACTAGTATTATAGTATTGAGCACTTTTAGAAAAAACAGCTGATACAATCAAATGATCAACAATAAGATATCATAACTCACATGACATCAAGAATAAACACTTTAGAAAATAAAATACAGGAAAAAACCCAGCTTCTTTAGAAAAGATGATCAAGGGGCACCTGGGTGGCTCAGTTGGTTGAGAGTCTGACTTTGGCTCAGGTCATGATCTTGCGGTTCAGATCTCACAGTTTGTGAGTTCGAGCCCCACATTAGGCTCACTGCTGTCAACCTGTCATTGCAAAGTCTGCTTCAGTTCCTCTGTCCCCCTCTCTCTGCGCCCCCCCTCTTGCTCTCTCCCCAAAATAAATAAATATTTAAAAAAAGAAAAGATGGCCAAAATTGGTTTAAATTCTAAATCACATACTAATTGAGAAGAATGGAATTAAATGAACAGTAATATTTTGGGGGCATTTTACATTTTTAGCAAATATATGGTTGATAATGACCCACAGTTGTGGGAAGTATCACCTATAAACCAAGATGTTAACTTTATTATTATTTTTTTAAATTTATTTTACTTTATGTTAGCTTTATTTTTAAAATTCACAGATAATTTAGGTATTGCATTAACATTTCTTTAATCCTGACATTACCAGTTTAAAATTTGTTATTATTCAGAAAGGATATTGACTATGGTTTCTTTTTTATCAAGACAAAAAAGATGTTGCCAAGTAAGGAGTACTGTAAGCAAGAGTACAAGAAAAGATATTTATTCACTTTGGAAAAGAAATAACTTAAAGAACTTCAATAATTGTACATACCCTGATAGAGTGCAATGACTCTGTAAGCTGGGTCTCATAGCTGCTTGGATTGATGTCCTAATTTGCCAATTCAAATAATTCTTAACTATTCATTAAATTAAGGTCTTCTTCCAGGTGTGATCGGTATGTCCAACTCCTGTTAGTATATAAACATGGCCATGGCAAAGCCTCATTTCCTTGAGAGTAGGACATATTATATTACTTCTCCCCATTTCAGACAGGTTTGCCCCTTGAATTTGTTCCAAATTTACGGTGTTTTGCTTTTTTTCTTTGAAGCTAGAGGCCATATTTTCAGGATAAATGCAAAAACTCAAGTGTTTCTAAGACCTGTGTTTGGATGTGACCTTTATGAAACAAAGTAGAGTCTAGGATTTATAGGGCACGATGATTCTGACAGAATGTTTCCTCCCTCAGGAAGGGAAGGGCAAGAGGAGGTCAGGGGTATAGTCCTGGATATGAAGGTGGGGCTGCTGAGATCAGGGAGCCTGCTCAGGGAAGATTAAAGAGTTTCAAGAAGGGTTGATGGAGTGCACACACTGTTGAGTCTGAAATAGCATTATTTTAATCTTATCTTCTACACCTATTAACTCCATGACCAGGGATAAGTTACTCATTCTCTGAGACTTAGTTTCTTTTTCTGTATATTACTGAGCAAGTTTCTCTCCACAGTTACTGGGCGGTGAGTTTGGACCATGTCCCCAAAAGTGGAAGAAAAAACAAGGACGCCTGAGAGGACAGTCAGCCAGGAAAAAATTAAAAAAGTTGGAGTTTTGGAAGGTTCTCCCTAAGTAGAACAGGTCCTCATGCCTGAGGGAAAGAGCTAGGGGAACTTTGGGCAGCCTTAGCCATCTTGATGAACTGGATCAGAGTGGATGATTAGCCATTTACGCTCTTGCTGGGGGGGCAGGCATCTTTTAGGACAGTGCTGGCTTCAAAGGGTGTGGTCTGGAGGTGACCATAGTGGGGCAGTGGCCAGGGGGAGTATACACATTGCGAGGGCGTAGCCTCCAAGGAAAGGCTACAGTTGGGTAAGAAAGTAGTTCTGAGCCTAAATATCTGTCCTAATCCTTTAGTTTTGGATTCAGTGGTCTCTAAAAAGCCCCTTGCATGTATAGAATCATGCATCATTCCTTCCCTTATTTATTGAGTGCTGACCAAGAGCTTAGCACTGGGGATAACAAGGAACAAGATGTAATCTCTGTTCCCAGAGCTCTCATAGTTTAAGGTGGAGACATTTATTACAGTTTAATGAATATATCAAGGTTTATTTATGACCCTTTCTGGATAAGTTGGCCTTGTGCTGGAAGTGACAATCCTGCCTTTCCTTCCAGGAAGCAAGGTGTAGATGGAGTCTTTGTCCAGTGCCCCAGGGTGTGGGTTTGGTGGTGAATCAGCTGTGTGAATCTAACTCTCACCCATGGAATCAATCTGTCAAATGGGTCCTGTCCCACCTGTGTTGTCTGGTTCCTCTGCCAGTTTTCTCTTGGGAAGGGGACTAAAGATCCTCTTGCAATGTTTTGAACCCTCTTGGTCCCTGTCGCACAGAACAGGCTTTAGGTTCCTTTTCCTTGATGTCAGCCCTCTACCTCAGCTGATAGATTGAGACCTAGTGCTTCATTCCGGTGGCTGTCACTGGTGCTGCTTCCTGTCACTAACCTGGGACTTTCTCTTATTAACTGCGTTGTCAAACCCAACCCAGAAGTCCCTATCCTTTTTTCAATTTTTGTTTATTATGGATCTGACTACCTATAGCCATCGATACTTACCTGGAGGCAGGGAAAAGTAGTTAAAATGAGGGCAGGCAGCTAGTAAGTGAAAACACAGAGAATTCAAACTGACTCCAGAGTCCATGCTCATAACCACCATACTGCTGTCTACTACCCAGCATTGCTCACTCGTGAGAAAATTCAATTCAGTCCATATTACTAGGCTTTGTGTGAAATCTGTTTCTCTCCTTCCTTTCTTCCTTCCCTCCCTTCCTCCCTCCTTTCCTTCCTTCCTCTCTCTGGAAACCTTTTGAATCTTAAATTTATAGCAAGTGTTCTACATTTACAATGCACCTTGATGTAGGTCTTTTTCTCTTTTCCTTTATATTTTCAGTTTCAATTCTAGAGAAATTACTTGATTCCCCCCTTTTTTTTTTTGGAGTTTTAAAATTTCTTTTAAAATGTCTTTATTTTTGACGCAGGGGAGAGGCAAAGAGAGAGGGAGACAAAGGATTTGAAGCAGGCTCCAAGGCGACAGTAGAGAACCTGACACAGGGCCCCAACTCATGAACCACAAGATCATGACCCGAGCCAAAGTCGGACATTTAACTGACTGAGCCACCCAGGCACCCCTTGATTCATTTCTTTGACACATTTTTCTGTTTATCCATTCTCTTTATGAAAAACCAAATCCTAGGGATGCCTGGGTGGCTCAGTCGGTTAAACGTCTGACTTTGGTTCAGGTCATGATCTTACAGCCTATGAGTTCAAGCCCCACATTGGGCTTTCTGCTCTTAGTGCAGAGCCCCCTTCAGATCCCCTGTCTCCTCTCCCTCTCTCTCTGTCCTTTCCTAGCGCTCTCTATTTCTCTCAAAAATAAATAAGCATTAAAAAGAAAAGTTCTTGATATTTGACTGATCTGATGTTGTGTGGACTCCCAGACTGGTTCTCTAGGTCTATTTTCTTCTCTCATATTTTTCATCTTTGAATCCTACTCTTTCGGGAATTTCCTCAATTCTGTTTTCCAATTCTTCTACTGAATTTTTAATTTTGGCAATCGTATTTAATTTCTTTTTTTTTTATAATAGTTTATTGTCAAATTAGTTTCCATATAACACCACGTGCTTCTCCCCACAAGTGCCCCCCACCATGACCATCCCCCCTCCCTCCCTCCCCCTCCCCCCTCAGTCCATGGTTCGTCTCCAGTATTCAATAGTCTCCCTTGATCCGTGTCCCTCACTCATCCCCGCTCTCCTTCCCCCTTCC